>JAVQJD010014276.1:0-25123 GCA_036023655.1 Nannoperca australis
AATCCAATATAACACCTCTGGGACATTATGTTTTGGTCCATCCGACGCCGTCAGGTTGCACCACAGACTGTCCAGGAGCTCAGTGATGCCCTGGTCCAGATCTGGGAGGAGATACCCTAGGACACCATCCGTCGTCTCATTAGGAGCATGTGGCCCCAAGCACGTGGGGGCCATACAAACTACTGAGTACCATTGTGAGTTGCTGCAATGACATTTCAGCAAAATGTACTTGCCTGCTGCATCATTTTTCCGCTTTGATTTTCACGGTGTCTTTGAATCCAACCCTCTGTAGGTTGATCATTTTAATTTCCATCAACCGATGTGGCATCCTTTCGTTCTTAACACATTACCCAGCCCATATCAGTATAGATATCCAGCATGATTTCTTTTCCCATTGAGATCTGATGTGTTTTCAAAGCTTTCATTTAATTCTTTTGAGCAGTGTATATTAGTGTTTACAGATTGTTGCCGGCCCACAAGTCAACAATCAAAATCATGCTGCTTTAAGGAGCACGTTCTATGAAAACTACATTTTAATGTCCACTATTTTGTTCAGATGCACTTAGGAGCTGGTCCAGCACCTGTCACAAATTATGCAGTTTAGCTAGCTGGAGAATTTGTATATTATATTTATTTTCAGAAAATGTTCCCATGCAGAAAGTATTTAAATTAAAAGGGAGAGCAGGTCCACAAATGATCAGGGACCCAGTTCCATAAATAAACAGGACCTCTGACATCAGATCCATAGAGGCTCCCTATAGGGACCTCATAGGTTACCATACCTTTTGGTCTGACAGTGTAGTGAGTGTAATGTTCTCATTTTGTGCAATCCAATGTCATTTCAAAATAAAATCTTACTGTTATTTAAGCTTTGATCAATTTGTATTAATGATAACCAAACTAATATGAGAGGATTCACAAGCAGTGGTGGATACCTGGGGGGTTGGTGGTGGAGGTCTGACTGCCCTGCTGTATGTGGGTAAGTATAAGAGCTCTAATGGAGAGCATGTATTCCCCTATGGTTCAAAAAATATCGCTGTTTTTCTGTGCAGAAAAGACAAACATCTCTGACCGTACAGTAGATTACGACGAGACAATTCCCAGGGTAAAGAATGGATTCGTCTGTCCCTACCATTTCATTGATTTCTCCGCTTTATTATGCGTTTGCTGCCCATTAAGATGGAGCTGTCCTATGGGAGATGCAGCTGTGCTCTGCAGGATGCAACAGCCCACCCCGTGACAGTAAATATCCACTGACATTAACCAGCCTAAGCAGCTACTTCCTGTCTGATGTGTGCCCGTGGCGGCTGCTGTGTCTTGTCCTGGCTGTCGTTTCCTGGTAGACAGAGCAGATCCTCCAGAGCCGGGGAGCTTCCAGGCCTCAGCATATCGGAAAATCAGTTTTTCCTGCATATCAAGAGCTTATGAATTAAATATGACTGCTTTCCCTTTGTTTACGTGCACCCCCCCTGGTCTTTGAGATGTTTATGTTTCTGCTGAGTCATGGTTTGTTTCATCTGATGGAAGAATGCTATAGTGGCGGAAAAACCCAGAGTGGAAGTGAGTCAGATCTTTATTTGGCTGATAGCAGAAGTTTTTGTTGAGATTTTGAAATGTTTGTGGTGATTTCAATAATAATTGCAGTCAGCAGATCTACTGTACGTGCAGCGTCAATAGATGTTGATCAGAGGATTATAAAGGTGCATGGTAACAGCTGTATTTTTGGTTAATTGGTCTCCCTTTAATGCTGCTAGTGACCACTACCTGTTCTTAAAGGTGCTTCATGCAGCATGTCAATCTCAGTCTTAACACAGATTTTACATTGGGCTCCATGAGGGAAATGGATGCATGTGTGTATTATTTTCAGCAAAATGGTGGGCGAGGAGCTGATTTTGTCAGCTGCCAATGTTTTTGTAATGTATTTATTATTCAGTTATCAAATTGTAACCGTAAACAAGATGTGGATTTAAATATGTCATCACCGAAGTCTTGAGCCTTCAGACTTGTCCCTGCAATGTTACTGCTTTCATTCACACCAGTCATACCAGCATTTTCCCTGAAATGTTACCAGGACTTGAGGAGGGAAATTGTTGGTAGAGATTTCCCTGAATATCGATCCCTGTTCCCATTCACACCTGACCTCGTGCAGGAAATGGTCCTGAACATTTCAGTGATAGACTGCAGGGGCTTATACTTTCAGCTAAAGGCTAAGGTCAGCAAGTGCAAAATAACCACTGCTTCTTACTATAGTAAACTGCTGAGTGGCTATTATACTGTATGTGGAGTAGTAAATGATTGAACAAGTGAGTGATTTTTAGACAGCAATTGTCTTGTAATTGTTTTTTTTTTGTTTTCCTTTTGTTGCTATTGCACTTTCTTGTATTTAGCTTTTTGTATCGTTTTACGAGTTGTATTATTGTATACTTCTAATTCTTGTAATAAAAGGTTCTGTTTAAGTGAAACTGTCTTGTTGTGAGTTCAGGAATGAAGGAGAGGAAGCGACTGCGATAATGGGAAATGTGGTCTTAATGTAACGTGGATGAACGACTGCTGTGAGACAGAGACTACCAATCCTCTGAGCTGCATCCCCATCTTAGTTTCTATTTTTGTGCAGCTGCTGTATGCAGATGTGTCTTGCTGTGATTGGATGACAACATTTGTACTGCACTTTGGGGAGCAGCCTGTGTCTCTCCTCCGGTCTCTCGCTAACTCTCTCGTTTTTACAAACACATGCATTCATAGCAGAGAGTTGGTTATGTCATAAATTCATGTTGACACCATTAAACAACCAAAGAGAAGCTGAAAGCTGAAATGATGCAGCTAAAACATACCTACAAAAGTTGATTTGGGCTCAGATTCATATATATTTGTCTATAATAACATAATGCCGGTGAAGGATTACACTGCAGTATAACATTAAATGTGGAAATAATTAGTTGCTATCGCAGCATCTGTGAATGTATTTACCTCCAGAGGGCAGGATGCTGGACCACAGCTTCTCATTAAAGTGTAATTAGCTCCAACACAATCCCAGGATTTGTACATCCATTCACGCAGTTATCCATGAATTCATTAGGTTGTCTTAATCCAGCTTTGTGCTTCTGATCCTGGTGACTGGAGACTGCAGTGTCAGAGTTAGGCTCAGTATATTGCTATTATTATTCAAACATTCTGACATATGATTGGTTAGATGCCCACTGAGCTTCTCAAATGAAACACATGATCAAATACTTAAAAAATCAACCTGCAGGTGAATACTCTTTCAGGGCAGAAAACTCAACAAACATACAGGAGCAACTCCGTGGCGTCATGGCTGCAGACTGTGGGTTGAAAGAGATTAATGATGTTGTTATTACACTCTATTACATCAGTGACAGCTGTGGGTCGACTTATTCTTCTGCGCCTGAGTGCCGTCATCAAATATTTACCTGTGCTGATATCAGCCCGACAAACATCTCAATCATTTCACTTTCCACTAATGTTTTGTTCATTAATTATCTTGTCAGAAAGGCAGTAATTGGTCCTGCTGGAAGACAAAGACAGAGAGGGAACAAAAACACTTCATTTAAGTATTAATTCATTTGTTGGCCCCTTGGGAGCAGCAGGAAAACCCGGAAAAATTAAAGTTGACGTTTATCATGGTGAACGTGTTAGCAAACGGTTGTCCATTTACACAGCAGACATGGAGCGACAGTAGTATTGGTTTGGAGCCATGTTTGTGTCCACCTATAAATATAAGCTCAATATTTACTCTCCTTTTAGCTCTGATTTGGTCTCTACCAACCCCCTGAGGAAAATATTTTGTTCTTTAGTGGCTAAATTCTCCGCTTTGTTCACTAGCTTGTCGCTAACTATTTGGTGATAGCCAAGGCGTGCAGTGTTTTTTATTAAATTGTTTTAGCAGAAACAGCTGCCTGATATTTATGCAAATTATGTACCAGAAACCAGAATAGTATTATGTTTTACAATTTCCATTTGCACCAAATTTGTACATGCTACATAATATTAGCTAGAGACCTACACGCACATTTTCCAATGCTTGTATTAAAGTTGTGAAGCATTGTGTTAATTTGCTAATCATTCTTATCTCACTTGAAAGGTTATCTCAAAGCTACAATTAAACTGCATTTTGTGAGTTTTCTTCCTCTTAAACTTGGAATAACTGATTTTTATGACTGCTTCAGGGCAACACAACAGTGACATAGGCTACCTTGTAAAGTGGATAGGGTGAATGTGTTAGCCAACAATTGCTTATGTACATATTTAGCAAAGATTGAGCAATGTTAACATTAATTTGGAGATGGTTTTGTCCACCTGTTGAATGTCCAATATTTACTCTGTTAACTCTGGCTTGGTCCTGAGGGAAATATCTGGCTTTTTAGCTGCTACATGCTCCACCATGCTGCCCGCTAGATGCTAACTTTATCTGTCAGCTGTTTAGTGCTGGGAGGGTTGCATACAGTGAGTTTATCAGAGGGAACTGCAGAGTTGTGTGTATTTGTCACAAGTGTCCCTTTTCATATTACACATATTCATTTCATTCATTGATTTTAGTTTAAGTGTCCCATGACATGATAATATTGATAATAATACCACTGTCTATAATAACAAAACACATATATTACATATTATATATATATATATATATATTGCCTATATATTTAATAAAAATACATTTAAGCAAGGGTAAAGGCAAATAAAACAAAGTTACGTTTTTAAATAAGTCACAAGAATGATAAATGATTGTGATTCTTTAAAAAAAAATAATATTTCTTTTTTTCCTGCTTGACTCAGAGACGCTCCCTCAATTTTCCTGTTGGCCAATGAGCTTGATGGACCGACTGCGGTAATGAGTGCACTACACCCTTCACGTTCCCGGCATGCATTGTGGAAAGAGAGAGAGAGAGAGAGAGAGAGCGAGAAAGAGAGGAGAGAGAGGGTGGGGGGGCTTGGCTGGGAGGCTGAGGAGGACCGTGGTCCTGAGCGCAGAAGAAGAAGAAGAAGAAGAAGAAGCAGCAGCAGCATCAGAAGAAGAAGAAGAAGAAGGGTCAGCATCCGACACTTTCTCATCACTGACACCCGCTCAGGTAAATTAAGTGCGCATTAATTCCCAGCATCATCCCCACGTTTGATTCCCAGCATTTGTCTCCGTGTGTGTGTGTGTGTGTGTGTGTGTGTGTGCTTCCTGCTGCGGGCTGTATTTGTTGGATAAACCAGCTCCTTCACACAATGAAGCTCATGTTTTCCGGGCGATTTTTTAAATTGTTATTATTGCTCCTCGGTCGAGACGAGGACCGCAGTGTTTTGCTGTGTCAGGCTGGTTTGCATGGGATGACAGGCTGGTGATGTAGGCTACTACAGTAGGTTTGTGCAGGGATTCCCTCAGCCGTGTCTCCGCAGCCCACAGTCCAGTCACTCCTCCGCTGCGCGTTTCATTAGGGGGGGGGGGGGGATCCATTTCATGATTTAGACCGGGGGAGACGGCGGATTATAAAGTCATGGTTACTCGCAGATGTCAATCTTTATCCATCCCATATAGAGATGCGAAACTGATGCAGAAAAGCAGCTTTTTAGCCCTAATTATGCTAATATTGTTCTCTGAACTGTTTTCCCCCAAGATGATGGACATTTTTATTAGTTCCCCCTACCTTACAAACCCAGATTGAATATTCTAAATGATAACCCTTTTGATATTAAAAAGGCTCTGCCCATCTCTAACTGAAGGCTAAGTCACCACTACTGTTGTTTTTATTGAACCCTGCAATGATCCCTTTTTTGGCTGCACGAGGGCAGCAGAAACAACCTGTGAACAGAAAATTGACATATTTTCATCTTGCTAGCAACGTCACCTGTGGTTTTAGTATTAATTGATTCGTTGGCCACTTGGGGAGAAGCGGGAAAACCTGTAAAAACAATGTTGACGTTCTTTGGGGCGAACGTGTTAGCAAACGGTCGTCAATTGCACCAGTTGTCCAGCAGACATGGAGCAACATTAGCCTTCACTGACATTAACGATAGCATTCACTGGAGTCGTGTTTCTGACCACCTGGAAAATTTAAGCCCAATATTCATTCCTTTTAGCTCTGTTTTGCTCTCCACCAACTCCTGAGAAACGCATCTGGCTCTTAGCTACTAAATGCATCACTGTGTTCACTAGCTGGATGGTAACTTTACCTGTGGTGTAGCCGGTGGTGGACCCCGTTTATTATCATTTTTTTTAAAGCTCTTTTGCCACAGCTGTCTGCTGCAGTGGAAAACAACGCTAATGAGAACCGTGAGAGTGAAGCACAACGTGAAAGTTGCGGGCTGGAAAAAGGAAAACAATTAGCTTAAAGACGCTAAAACGTGCAGTGGAGCTGAGGGGAGCTACAGTCAGGTGATCATTATTTTGTAATTATGAGCAGCTTATTTCATAAACGTAATACTATAAGTATTAATGCCAGCCGTTGTTAATATTAAAATATTGATTATAGCTACTTTAAGGATATTTTACAAGGAGTACAATTTGCAATTTTTTATCAGTGAGCTTCTTTATGCAGTTTTCTGCCAAAGGTAACAAAAACACTACTCGATTTTATAGACTGATTTCTTTCCCTCTGTGCTCTTCTAACTGGATGTAAAGTGGGCAGGGCTCAGGTAGAAAAAGGGGATGTTACATATTTCTCTTCACCAATCAGAACGGAGTAATATTTGAATCAGTCTAATGATGGTTGTGGGATGCATTTGTTTCCAGGCTACTGTCATCCAAATCTGATTAAACCACACCCACACAGTCACGGTGGAGCAGATTAGTTTTTCAGTATGTAACTCTTATAGTTATATAATACCTAAAGATGTTTTAAGTTATGTTGTAGAGAAAAACATAACACGAGACAAATTTTTTTGCAAAAAAATGACTCTACCTCCATTTACAGTGTTTGCGATGATATAGCTCAGCTCTAAATATTGATGATAATGACGCCATACTGCCACATAAACACCATGAAATATTTATCAGGCAATCAGGAGGCAGAAACATGTGTTCCCTCCATAGCCAGTTATCTATTTTGTCCCCCAACAGATGCTCCTCAGCATGAAAGGCTGGCTGCAGCCACTAATGACCCCCCTTTTATTTCTGGTGAAATGATGAATTGCAAAATAACAGTGACCTTTTTGTCCTTAATCAGCTAGTTCGGTGCTTCTCAGCGTGCACCACACTTCAAGAAGGAAAGTGTCCAGTTTGTGATGGGAGGAGACTTTAATGTAGAAGCAAGTCGTAGT
Organism: Nannoperca australis; assembly: GCA_036023655.1. NCBI lineage: Eukaryota > Metazoa > Chordata > Actinopteri > Centrarchiformes > Percichthyidae > Nannoperca > Nannoperca australis. Next base: position 7,261 of record JAVQJD010014276.1, read on the forward strand.
AATGTGGGGGCTGGTTTGTTCTGAATGGAGCTTTGAATGAATACGCTGCTGATGCTGTTTATATTGAAATGATTCATCAGCAGCCTGTTAGTCATAACTTAGACATGAATGGAATGGATGGTGTGTTGTATTAAGTAGGGCGATAGCTTTGAAAGCCAACATCTTGTTGTTCAGTATCTTTAGGATCATTTTTGCATCAAAATAACAAAATGGTATGTTTGTGCTATCTTGTCTAGTTTGTGAGCTTCAGTCAATTCGATATCTGGTTATTTGGCTCCTCCCACTGATGTTTGGCTCAACCAATGGTCTTTCCCGACCTAAGAGAAAAAGTAACTCTTTCTATTTAGTGGTTTTATTAAATTTTTTCTGTATATAACTGCTCTTGTTGGCACCAACGCACCCAAAAAAATTCCTTGTATGTGAAAACATACATGGCAAAAAATCTGATTCTGATTCTGATATAATCTGATAATACACTTCAAAAGGGCATATTCTGCATAATGACTACTTTTGATACTATACTTTGCTGTAATAGAGTAGGGTGGGGGGTTACTTTTACTTAAATGGGATGAGAGCACGTCTACCACCGGTAAACATGCAAGTCTACTTCACTGAACAAATGCACATAGACTTGAACAGTTCTTTGGGTATTTAAACAGAAATTGCGCTTGAGGGGCCTCTGTCGACAGAGCTGAGTACTGCACCGCTTATAGCACAATTGGAATATTTAAATACGTTGCTTGTGACACTACTAAAGTACCCTTTCTTCAAGTAAGCTTACTTCACCTAAAGTCAGTAACTTGGGTATAAATTCACTCAATCAAAATCGTCATTTATTATTCTTCATTAAAGCTTCAGTCAAAATCTTCAAGGTCCTCCGTAAAAACCCTATTTAATTGAGCCCCTTGTACCCAAAACAGGAAACTTATTTAAGTTATAACTGCATTTTTTTTTTACTTGAAAGCATGGGGTTGAAGGGTTTGACCTGTTGCGTAACGGCTTATTTCTCTTTTGCGTATGTTATGGGTTTCCTTTCAACTTTCCACCCACTGTTTCCAGTTACAGTAGACCTCTGAGGTTTCTCTGCGACTTGATTGGCTGGCCCGCTCCGCTAGCTGAGCGGGCGTGGAGGGCTTTATAATAAAGCTTCGGTCCCGCTGCTTGTTAGTTTAAAACCGAACCCGGACACACAGCAGCCCGGTGGAGCCTTAATATCTCACTGTCCCAGCATGTCCTCAGACATTACCGCAGGTGAGTTTCAACGACTTGAGCCATTAGCTTACTTTCAAATAAGAATGCCGTGATGGTGAATAGGCCTATGACAAACAGCTAACACCAGCATAGTGTTGTCACAGAGGCTGCAACCTCTATTTGAACCTTTTATAACTTACCAAACTTTAAAGTTTGACTTGCTGTATTTGCTAATCATATTTCCCACAGGGGACTGTTAAAGCTGTGTCATATTTATGTTAGCCTAATAAAATAACTTTGTGATAAAATATGTAAACGGAAGTATGTTCATCCCATACTGCATCGGTTATTTTGTGGCCAAAAGTGTGATTTTATCGCAGCACAAAGCATAGAACCTAGACTTAAAATGTAATATTTGTTTATCACAGTTTGCAGACCAGACCAGGTGTTTTATAGGGTTGTAAGATGCTTTATATGCCTTATGGACTATTAGGTTTATTTTCACACATCAAGTTAGCTGATACAACCCACTGATAATAAACGCCAGTGCACATGGCTTTTATTTAATTTCAATTCCCACCCAGAAAATATTTGTTATTTTAGAAGTAAATATAAGCTTATATTAAATCTAAACATCAGTACATACATTTAACCAGGGTTTAAAAATTAAATGTTTTCAGGACTTACACCAAATTGTGCTTTCTAACATAGCTTGTGACGATCTTCACATTTTCTTGCAGTGGAGTAATGTGGGTTCTCTCTTAACTGCTGTCACATTTTCCGCAGACTTGGAGCTCGAGCTGGATGACTTGCTGCAGGAGTTCCAGGATGTGGTGAAGGAGCTGAAGGCCCCCTCTCAAAGCAAACCTCATGCGTACCAGCACGTCTTGCAGGAGGCCAAAAGTCGCACAGGGCTGGGGGACGACAGCGCAGTCGAGGACTCGGATTACAGTGAGTGACAAAAATGTAACACTACAACAGTGTTACTGCGTTCAAGTGTGTGGGAAGGAAAGGTGTTATTTAGTGCATCATTTGCTGGTGGGTGAGGTCGTATGGAGTTCCCATGGGTGCCGGTTGAGCCCCTTTATCAGCCCAAACAACGGCAGCTTGACACCTTTAATTTGCATGAAATTAGTGGTACAAGAGGACACATCCCTGTACACTTTTAGTAAAGTGGCTGTTTGGCTCATGACAATAGCTGTGTACTGGAATGAACTGCAATTATGGATAACCCATCTTCTGTAATAGTTTTTTTGTTGTTGCCGCTGCCATTGTGCGTTTGTCGACGGTTATGAGATAAAGAAAGTGTGTTTTTTTGCTCCCATGCGTCGTCATTATTGAAAGTATTTCAGTCCCCTAATGTTCCGACAGGCAGGCCGCTTTCATAAGTTGTCCTTTGGGAGTCGCTAACAGTGAACATGTGTTTGCCTTCACTTTTACTGCACGTTATCATCATTGTGTGCAACTCCTCCATTGTGTTGAAATTGTTGTCATTTGTTGTTGTTGTTGATAATTTGCATGGGCTGGCCTTAGTGCCTGTCTTCCATTTATTATCTCCACTCACTCCCTCCTCGCCTCTCTCTCTCCCCCAGGCAGCGGAGCATCTTTGGGAAACAGTTTGAACACCAGCGAAGAGGAGCTTCACACAGCAGGCATAATGCTGGCACCGAAAGGTACTAGAGGCTCCCATCAGCTCCATCTCCATCCAGATAGCCCCTGTTCTTACAGTGATCACTATCACTTTTGCTGTGATCACTATCACAGCCCCACAAAAAAAACCCACACTACATTAGGCTGGGAGCTCTTTTGTTTTTACACAACAAAGCTCCTGCCGCCGTGACTGTGACATCTCAGCACCCCCACCACACACACTTTCCAAGTCTCCTGCAGGGGTTATTTGTGTTGTTATGCAGTGGAGAGACTGGCTCAGGTGTGTGTAAATGAATGAGAGCTGTTTTCTTGCATGCAGACGCACTGTGTTAAATCTCAATGGATGAAAACAAGAAAAGGAGCAGGAGGTGCCATTCACTTGGTCTGCGTTTACACAGAATACTTTGAGATATTTACAACAGAGGTCCTTGTTGGATCCATCGAGCTATCCAAGTTTCATAATGCTTAAAATCAGCTTTATCTCAGTGTGTAGAAAAGAAGCAGAAAACGACTTTGACAGTTTAAAAGCAATTTGGTTCATATGTAATTCTGAGACTTACAGCTTTTGGGTCCAAAGGAAATACCATTGAACTGAGCTGCATTTCTCCAGGAAAATGTTCCATTGCTGTTTTTTTTTTCTTCATCTAAAGTTTCTCAAATTCCTTTTCTTTCTGTGCTCATTCTGCAGCCAAGCTGGGAGACACAAGTGAACTTGAGAGTTTTATCAAGATGCTGGACCAGGAACTTGCAGGTACGTATTTAAGAGAATTGCACCCCCATATCACTTAATATTTTCTTTATTCTTTATTCCTTTTGCACTTAAGACCACAAGTCAGCAGGCTGCAGTGTATAAAGGGGGCTGAGAAGATGACAGAGTGCATGTTTTTTACACATTGAAAGAGAGTGCGTAGAAGTAGCCACTTTGTTTCTAACCAGTACTACCCCCCCACCTATTTATCTCTGAGCACCTCTTGTGTGTAAATGCCGTGTCTGGGGACTCAGGTGGACTATCTACACGACCTTTAGTGATAATAGCATACTTGACTACACGAGCATCATGATCCTGCTATCAACACTAAAGCATATGTGTTTCAGAGGCCTGTGAACACATGCAGGGCCCTGTGCACACACTCAAACCACAATGAACATAACATACATCCGCTGCTATAAGTGGCCTTGATGCAGAGAAAATGAATGTTACTAAATTAATTCCAACTCCTCCTGTATCTTCACAAGGCTCACTTATTAGTTATTTGCATGTTTGTGCGTGTGTGTTAATATGCCCGTGTGCTTGGTCTTTTATTCTGGCTCCTGAGCTTTTGTTGTTTTCTCTTCCTCTCTCTTTTGCAGAAATGTGAACAGAGACAGAAAGCGAACCACGCAGAGGGGGGAGAAACAGGCTGGGGGCGACATGGCTGGCTACCGCAGAGCAGACAGGCAGATATACACCAGAGCAGATCTGAGGGAGCAAATGCTTCCCTGGCTGCTCCAGGGGAAAAGGTTAACATCAGAAATTAAAAGGGCATTTCATTCCTAAATGCAAGAACACCCTCAGACCCTTGGCGACGCCTCGTCCAGCCGGCAAGACGACGTCCCTGCAGCATCAGATCCAAGAAGTGTGACATATTCAAGAAACTAGACAAAACTCCCAGCTGCTGGAGCAGAAAAAGAAATCGCTGCATAGAGTATAAAAGCATGTTCATACCACATTTGAAATTCCCAAAACTACTATGCCAGTAAAGGGCCCTAAATCCTCACTGCCGTATTTATTTTTAAAGGAGGCAGATCTTTGTTTCAGTTCAGAATTGCAGATGGCACTTTAGTTTTAAACAAATTTCAAGTCCAAGGGGCTCAGATCTGCTGTGTACTATCAAATGTCATTTATGTGCTGATGTTTCCAGTGTACAGTTCTTGTTAATATTCTTTTTTTTTAATACATAAAGTGTTGTACAGATGAATGCAGGTATAAATAAAGCAAACTTTGAATAGAATTTTGGAATTAATTTCATTTTTGTTGTGGATGTATATAAAAGTAAATTTAATCTTGTTTCAGATTCAGTGCAGAGAAACTGCTGGTCTTCTTGGCCACATCTGGTTTTAAAAACACACCATGTCAAAAGCCTTTGACATTTCTAAAAAAAAATGGTCCTGACAGTACTGACAACAAATTATATTCAATGTGTCTACACCTTCACTATCCTCTAAATTGACTGTTGCTACTGTCACACCACATGTCTCAGGAACCCTTCACCCACTCGTCTTAGAGTGTGCCACTGCTTCCTGTATGTCTGTTGTTATTACAGTTTCACTTCTGCCATCAAATCAGGAAACCCACAAATTTAGCTCAGACACGATGTGAAGACAGCTTAAAAAGGAAGTGCGTCAGTTGTGCTGTGAGAAACAATACTCATTTAGACTTTGTGCTGTAATACTTCTGCGGGGGCTTTGACTCTGCCATAACTTATTCCCACAAATCCAAGCTTTGAACTGAAGGAAGGAAACTGTTCTTCTTTGTTTGAGTCGCCTGTAAAAGAGCATCTTAGCCGTTTCCTACCTGTGACTTGTCCATCACGCTTGTTTTTATATTCTGCTGTCGTTCCACTGTAGTATAGGTCTACGGGGTGTCATCCATTTACAGGTGTCTCCTCCCTGTTGTCAAAGCCACGCTGCTTAGAGAAACAGACAGGGCTAGGGTGAATGCCGTGGTTGTAGGGTATAATTTTTCACTTGCGACTTGTGATTTTACATTTAATGACATCAGTGGTATAATCCAGTTGAAGTATGCAAAATGATTTTAAGTCTGCTGGATAACTGCCAGATTTGATTTGAGGATGAGGCTGAACGAGGAACAACAAACAACAGTCAACAATCTCTGAAATATTTAGCTTCACAGCTTGTAATCACACATGCGACTCTGCTTTCAGGGTGATGAAAGCCGAGAAAAAGTTTTGCCCCCTTGGAAACAGAGATTTCAGGGACCAGCAGTTTATTGAATTGTCATTGTTTTGTCCTTAAAAATCCACAGACAGCTGGTTGATACAACCCGTCATCTATACCACCGGCCCTGATGATATATTGTGGAGGGACTGCTTGGGTGCAACTGCTTTTTGACAGCATGTCAGTGGCAGTGGCCAAAGGAAGGAAGGCTGGACATTTAAGATACTGTTCCCTGTCTGTTTATGTCTCATTAAAAGACACTTTGTTCAGAAAGTTCACTGCTCTGAACTCTGGCCAAGTATTTAACCCCCCCGCTGACCGGGACAAGAGTTGGCGCTGGACTGGGGAGAGAGGGGGAGTAGTGAGCGCAAATGAGCTTAAAATTTGACATTACTGCAAAGCAAAGAGGAATAACGGGAGCACAAAGAGACCAAAGGGGGAAAATGAGAGCGTTCAAACAATAGGGAAATACAAAAGGGTGGCATAGAGTAACCTGCTCCTCTTGTGTTGTCTGTTCCACTTAGAGAAAGGCAAAGATGACTGATTGAGGCCACAGCTGTTCAGGATAGTAACAAAGTTGGCTTTGACATGGTGGAACTTCCCTCACAAACAAAGGACACGTTCTGTTTTCAGAGACCAAAGACGAGGAATTGCAACAATGCAGGAAATGTGACGGTGGACAACAGATGAAACTGAAAGGCATTTGATTGGAATTTTCCCTGTGTATGTGTATGTCCTATGCTGGTTTTGTAACAATATGTTTCAGATCTGTAGCTCTTTTTCCCGACTGGTACTTGACATTGCTGCTCTAATCCATATTGTCATTTTGTTGTACACGAAAAACCACCGGCAGCTAATTATGCTGTATGATTCTTATTAGATTGCTCTTCAATGAGATCTGATGTAATATATCTGTTTGTCTTTAGGGAACACCTCCCCATTGTTTAGCTAATTACTATGAGACTGGTATTTGATTGGCAGCGCATCCAAGTAAGAGGCCAGTATGTCAGCCAGTCGCTTTGTTTAGATAACGAACAGAGTAAATGATGAATGAACTGACTTCATTAGCTGATAAATTAAAATGAATTGATGTTATGATGAGACAGTGAATGGTCTTGAGAGATGAAGACATGATAAATATCATGTTGTCGCGCTTTCAGCCCTCACCTATAGACTCCGGCATCTTGGTAATAAATGTCACATAGACTTAAAATCTCTACACAAAATGCTGGTTTGTTTTAGGCTAGTTAGCAGGCTAATGAAGATGTAATTGAGTATAGCAGAAAGGAGACACTTGTTATTATCAGACAATGAGTAAATGAAGCAGAGATATGGCCTGTGCAGTCAGGCTATCATGGCCAAGATGAGTGCAGCATGCAGAGCACGCAGTCTTCTGTCATCTGCCTGATGAGAGACTGGAGCAACGCCTCTCCCCGGAGAGCTCCCCAAATGGTCCAGGCTAACAACGCTCTCCCAAGGAATTAACTGGCTCAACCGCCCAAAACACACACACCCGACCAACCCACAAACACACACACACACACACACACACACACACACACACACTAAATTGTCAGATTCTGACGGGGTCTTACATAACTGAGGCCAGTCCCTGAGCCCGGATCAAGGACTCAGATCACTGCTTTGTTATTCTCCCAGAACTCACAAAAGGCAGAAGGAGAACTTGAACCATAAAAGGAGGTGGTAGTGTGAAATAATATCTCTCATATGACATCACTTCAAAGTCGTGTTAGGTATTGGTGAAAGCCATATTTACTGCAAAACCATTTTTCCCCAGTTATTTTGATAACAGGATAACACTCTCTATAATATAACAGTGTATAGGTCCACCACTAGATTCTGACTGAAATATCTATGGGATGGCTAGTGCCACCTTGAGGTTGACATTTTTTGGTTTTGGGTGAAATGTCTCGGTTTGTCATGAAATTTGAAACATTTGTACAACATCCTCAGGTCAAAATGTCAGTTTGTCCAATGGGCTACTTTGTTTATGACCAAATACTTATGACCAACTAATGGCATTCCTATCAGCCTTAGACATACTTTTTGTGAATTAGCCAATATTAGCAAGCTAATGTGCAAAACTAAGATGGTAAACATGGTAAATATCATGCCTGCTAACCATTAGCATGTTAGCATTGTCATTGTGAGCATGTTAGCATGGCTGTAGAATGTTGACATGCTAAACTTTTATATATATTTGTATAAGCAAAATAAGCATTTCTTGTGTCTGTTAATGTATCATAATTAAGCACATTGGCCTGTTTTTCTTCTGTGTTTACAAAAATCACTGATGTAAACAAACCTTTCACAGCATCAGAAAACAATACTGCCTTAAAGTGCTTAAAGTGAAACAGATCTACAGTGCATGGTACTCAAATACTTCAGGAAGAATGAAAAAATCAATACTTCCTCATTTCGAAGTCATTAGTGCAGTGGAAGCATTTTAATGGATTATTTGGAGTTTCGATATTGCATTCACAAAAGTCTCTACCTATAGCCATGTCATTTCCTGTTTTGCACTATGTCTTCCCAGACCTCATTGTATGGAACAGGAAACCAGTGTTATAACATTCAGAGGAGTTCATTCCCAAAGAATGTGACTCATCCAGCCTTCCCTGGACTTCAAATGAGCCATTACATCACTGCTGACTGGGGATTTCTTAACGCCACTTCACCCTTCCTCTTTCAACTCAGACAGGCAATTTCGTAGAATTCATTACTGAAACTCAAGCAAAGAACGTAAAACTTATCAAAGAGCTCAAGTGTATTTTAGATTCTTGGATTTTGGAGAGTCTCTGTATTTAAAAAAGTGTCCAATTTAAGCACAAGTTCTATATTAAAGATCTGTGGGAACAGGGGGAAAAACAAGCCATGAGAAGATGTGGATGTGTGAATAGAAGTGATGGTGAACATGGTTTTGCCAAATGCCAATAGGCATCCTAGTGGCTGACAGGAACAAGAACTTTAAATCTATTTTAGAACAGGGAAGGTGAATATGCATTTGTTTCCAATTATGTCTAAACACTGGAGGCAAATGGGCCTGTATTTTGAGATGTGGTGGAATTCAAATTAGATTCCCATCACCAAAACTATTGAATGTTTAAAAAAAGTTTTGTTTAAGTGTTTTGAGGTCAAACGTTTATTTAACTTTATAAATAAGTATTAACAATATCTGGGTCTATCTGGATAAAAAAAAAGTACCATGCAAACATTGATTCAATTCGTCAGAAAAATTTGAGAATTCACTCCACAGGACTAACATTTAAGCATTACTGACAAATGAATGTCTCTGCCTCTTGGGGCAAAAATAGGCTTAACTTCAAAGGCTGTTTCCAGTATTTCACAGAAAAAACATTGTGTGGATTTCTTTTGGAGTAAGCTCAGATATTGAAGTCAAACTCACAGTGTATTTGATCTGAAAGATCTGTGAAAAGCCTGGTAGCCTGGATTAGCTCTTAAAATCAAATTGGTGCCACTGAAAGTCATTGTGATGTGATCTAAGTGATAAGATGCTTTCGGGAAGTCCTCTGGGAGTCCTATGTGGTCTGTACCGGAGCAGCACAAGCCGGCGAGTTCACACATCCAAGGTCCACTGACGCAACCTTCCACTGCCTCCAGTAAACCACATCTGAGAAAGGCATTAGTGGACTGCCATCTGATGGTGAACTTCAGCTGATGCAACTGAGAGATAACGCTGGGCCGGGCTTGGGGTCGTTCCTACCCGAGAAACAACTTTGCAAAATAGCTCTGAATCTGCAAGATAGCGCTGTGAATAAAGACAGCGGTTCGAAAAGAAATGTAACATCCTGGAAGTTGTGAATCTGAGCCATGAAACTTCTTCTCCCATCCCGCCATCAGAACAACAAAAAAAATTGTCATCAAGCAGCATCTCGTGGTAACAGGGTTTTCTGGACAACAACACGATAGATACTGTGTAGAGGCTTAAAATGTGCTTGTTGCCTGCTGTTGTTACTTCCCTCACACACACTGGAAGCGTGCAGGCTTTAGTCTCAGCAGCCTCAGTGATATCTCCAGGCCATCCATCTTACAGAGTGTAGATCATTATGTAGTTGACAGGCAGCTTTAGGCCGGGGCAGGTGGGACTGCTTGTACCAGATGAACTATAGGCTGCTGCTGTTCTTTACTGGACCTCCATAAAAACCAAACCAGCCCCTTCTGCTGCTGAATAGTACATTATACTTGAACTTGTTCCATTTTTTCGATGCTACTACAGTTTGTTGTCCCCAAAGCTGCATTTAAAGGATCGTGTTTGTGTTATTTTATCTTTTTATTTTTATCCAACAAATCCCATTAAAATACCAAAAAACAGCAATGAATTCATCTTGCTAACAAGTGCTGTCTGTGTAGCCACAGCTTGTAGCTTATACCTCTGTGCCACAGAACTCCGCTGTCATCCAAAAAACATTAAAACCTCATAAAACAGCCATACCATCGGGTGATATTCGGTGATATGGTTTATTTTGAAACAACACTGCAGCAGCATTTTCTCTGGACAGTCGCTCCATGCTATGAGGAAAAAGCTACACTGTCTGTGTTCATTATAATTAAAGAATATGTCACCCAATGCACCAGCCTCGCTCTTGTTGGGCTCTTTTTCTGTGCTTTAAATAGTTTTGGATGACAGTGAGCACAGAGGCACATGCTACATCTGGCTGCAGCTTCACAGTCAGTACTTGTTAGCAGGAAATATTCATTGTTGGTTTTGGTCTGTTTGTGGGATTTGTTGATAATAATAAAAAAAGATCAAATATGCCGGCCTTATCCTTTAATGCAAAAGCTGTGTGATTTTATTTGATTTTATTTGAAGGAACAGAGCACTCAAACACAGCACTTCAGAGATGTTCTCTTGGATTGTGATGCTCTTTCTATAATCATTTTGTAGGATGAAAAATATACAAAACACTATTATCAGCACCAAACTTCTTGGTCTTATGCCCACTGAAAATGGATGTCATGTTCTATATTCATGAGAACCACAATAAGATACCGAAATAATAGATATTTTATTTTGATTACTCCAGTTTGCACGATTATAAATACATTCTATGGACATAAACATAGAAGTAACAGGGCATCTTTAGTAATCTGTACAATGACACTGAGATAACAGAGATTTATCATGATGTATTTGGGTTCAAAGACCATTGGTTTAGTAGATTTCAGTCCTAGGTTCTAGTGAAAAATGTGTTACAGTATCTGCGTTTGATGCCGCCACAAAAGCTCCAGTGCATGATGCTCCTTGTTAGGAAAATCTGAAAAATACGCAAAATAGTGATTTGTCTATGCTCCGTGGGTACAAAAGAAAACTGTCCAGAGTGCATTTTTCACATGGAAATAATAGAATATTGAAGTTTTGACAAAAATGCAGAATAATTTCCCTTTAGAGAAAAACAGGCTATTTAAATTTAAACTACAAGAGATTTGGTTCAGTGACTGGTTTGACTTTGAGTCCCAATACGTAATCTTAATTGGCTTCTTAGTCAGCAGAGAGACATAGTAACTCATATAAATTAGACCTTAAATGATTGGAAATGAGCAAATGGTCCAGATTACAGGCATTTACAAAGTAGCAGAAAGGGAAACGTGCAAGTCATGTCTTCGTGAGACAGAGGTGGAGTTGTTCAGAGGTAGGCTAAAAAAAAACAGCAGGAAAGTGGAATAAGAGAGCAAAGACGAATAAACAGTAAGAGAGAGATGAGGGTGAGAGGAAGTATAGGTAAAAACACGTTTACCGCGGTAGAAATAAAATTCCCAATACCTGTACACGCGGACACACACACACACACACACACACACACACACACACACACACACACACACACACACCTCTGTGGCTCTCTCCCAGCGGGTGGCACTGTGTAATTTGGCACATCCATTTCCTAGGCTGGGTTTGTCTTCAGTGCTGTCGAGGCAGTCACAAACCCCATCGGGATATTCCAGCCAATACTTGAATGATGTCCCTTTCCAAACACACTCACTCAACTGCAAACAAATCTCAACTGTGAAAACGTGTCCCTACAATAACTGTCCCATTTTTCTACTGCTGGTGATTGTTGTCAAAGGACGTTTGGACTAATTTCATCGAGCCTTCAGGTGACAGATTGTTGAAGGACTTTGACCTCGTTTTCTCTTGCTGCACCACACCACTGCACTTTCCATGGTCTTTCCCATTGGTCTGGCACTTAATTATGTGGCTCTTCACAGGGCCATGTATCCCAAACCGTGTCCCCGAGGCCACCACATCTACTCCTGCCAATACTCAGTGACATCTGCTCTGCTTTAACAGCACATTGGAAAATTACATGGCAAAAAACAAGTTGCCATCCCATGACATTTTCTTCCCTTTGATAGTTCACTCTCAACTCCACCACTCAATTTTAGCCCTGTGCTGCTGTATGCGTGTGTGTTGGAGCCAATGGAAACTGACCTCCCACCACTGCAGACCGGTCGGATGAGGGGACAGTCTACTTTGAGTGATAGTATGTTTAAATTCTGTTCACCCAAATTACCAACAATAAAACAAACAAAACAAAAACACCAACAACAACAACAAAAATCCCAATAGAATTTTTTATGTGCAAAAGGAGCACATTTTCAGGAGCTTTCAGCCACATCTCATGGCCCTCATCAGGGGATGCACTGTACTTACAACAAGTAATGATTAAATAATGAAAGGAATGATGGACAAAATGTTGTTTGTGGTGCTAACAACTTTAAACATTATATTTGAACCTGATGTCTTTTTTGACCACACTTATTCACACATCTTGCAGATATGGAGCAAGTCAGATGTTACTCTCATTTTAGCTTTATGTTGCTCTTCGCCAACTCCTGACTGAAATATCAGGCTGATAAATGCTTCACTGTGTATTTCACCAGCTAGTCGCAAATTTTGTCTCTCTGCCGTTTGTTGTTGGGCATGTAACGTACAGTATATTGGATATTTTTTTGCTGAATACAACTGCATGCCGTGTCTAGAACAATGCTATGAGAGTGGTTAAAGGATCCAAAAAGTTGAAGTTGCATAAAATAATGAGCTAAAAGATGCTAAAATGATCTGTCAAGCTGAGGGTCACGCACAATTTAAGTCATTTGAACCACAGTTAGTATAATACATTAGTATAATGTAATGAACTGAGTATAGTAGCTTTAAAGAATTCAAGAGGAACATGTCTTTTGTGAAAGAATGTGCCTGTTATTCTGAATAAACCACATCCATGTATCTACCAAAGAAATTAGTGAGAGGTGTGTTCTGTGGATTATTCAGAGTAACAAGGACACTTTTTTTTCTGGAAATAGATGTCACATTTTTTATGTTTTAAAAAATGTATTATTTCATCGCTGTGAGCACCACAAATGAAATTCCCTAAACTATTGTACTGGGGTGGATGCAGAAAGAGACACATTTCTCAAAACCTTTACAAAAAAACCCAAAACTTTCTGCATGGTTGGATACCACAGTAGATTATAGAAATATATTTTTAAGTCATTTGCGTGAATCAAATCTTTAACTAGTAATTAAAAAATATTTTTGCTCATCAAAATGCCATCAATGCCAATGCTCATTTCATGCCAGAAAACAAGATGCCGCTTTTATTGCTAGTGAAACAAGTTTGACTATTTGCAGCGTCTACTCTTAACATCAGCACAAGCATAGATACATTATTAAATGTTTCTGTATGCACGAGACAGCTCCAAGTAGAAACTCACTGCTTATTTCTTCTCAGTTGAAGACGATGGCAGATTAGGAGGTGAGCACCATATAAGGCAGGATGAGCAAAAACAAGATGACTCATATACATCCGTCTCCAAGCAATTTTCCTCAGATAACCCATTCTCTCTTTCTACAACTGGCAGGATCGGTGATGAGCTGACCAGACTGTACCTATCGCTCTGCTCTGTCTCCAATCATTAAATACCAGGGAAGTTGCAATGGAAACCTTCAAAGAAATATTGACGTCAATGTGCATGAAGTACCCAAGAATTGCAACACTGATCTAGGATTACTGGTCAGGTTGCGTTACTGCACTTGGCTGTAGCGCAGGAGACAATCTGAGCTACGCCAAGATACCTAATGAAAATTGTCAGTTTAACTCGCATAATCAATAACTCCGGTATTCTCCTTGAGAATAACATATAATAGGATGCGATGCGAGTACATCAAGGCAATCTTTTCACAATCTCCCATTGCTGCAGTACTATTTTGCATGAATTACAGTAAAATCTGGAGTTATGCACGCAGATAGGCCCCAAGCTGTTAGCCTGTTTTTCTCAAAGGTTTCAGCGAGAGAGAAAAGGAGAGAGGGAGGAGGAGGAGAGGAGAGGAGAGGAGAGAGGAAGAGGGAGCTAGAGAGGAAGTCCTGGGGGGAGACTTGCACTTGCTGCAAGAATATTTCTTTTCTAACTCATTCAAAATGGAAATAATAAAATGTCTAAAAGGGAGCAAAAGAACTTTGATCAAGAGAGAAAAAAAGTTTTGTGAAACTTTATATTCTTCATTTTTTACAGTTTTAATTTGGCACATGGCACAATCAGCATGTATGCATCTGGTATACATAAATAAATATTAAATATTTTATACATAAATATACATATAGAGCTCTCACAAAGACACCTAGAGCGGTCTTGGCTTAGGATGTTTCAAATGACAACAATACATAGAAATTATTTGTGTTGGTGCTTTTAGTCTGAACAGTGTTTTAATAGTTTTGTAAGTGGGAGTGATGTCTCCATAGAAGCCCTATACATATATGTATGTATGCCCATATTTATATATATATATTCAAAGAAATACAAGTGTGCACTGATGTAGGTTTATTCAGTGCAAACAGGCCACTGTCTGCTTTTGAAGAGGAACTCTTACAATGTCAATGGAATCATGTCAGTTAGTTCAGTTGAATCTTTAGCTATTTTTTTTCTCTTACACTTAAAATAATAGATTTATTTTGTAATCTTTAAGCAAAATTAGACATATATAATTTTGAAAATAACAAAAGTGCTATTTCGCAAAGACAGACACCCAGAGACGCAGCAGAAACACTACTGGTGGTGAACCAAAATCAACAACATGAGAAAGTACTCAGCCCCCACCCCCCCAAAAAACCACATTATACAACCTACAAACAAAAGAAAAAGGTGCACGGCCACACACACACACACACACACACACACACACACACTCTGTCTCTCTCCCTCACACAAACACACTCACACACTCACCACTCTTGCTTTTGCAAGTTCCGACAATGTGTCTCTTCCTTTATCTCAGCCTTTGAACCATGCTCACACGCTGGGAATGAGAAATAATTTTCACATGGACACAAACACACAGGTGCTCTAAGCAGCATGTGTACGTGCACACTTTGTGGAGATAATATCAGATAGCTTAACAGATAAATTGGCTGTAAAAGATGCACTTTTTTCTTAACAAAACAATCACAGTAACATAGTATTTATCTCTGCCTTTTCATCTCCCGGCAAGAGCTGTCCCAGACAAATTATTTCTATACGAGATAAAAAAAAAAAGAGAACACAATTTGTGTGGCTGTTGTGTTGATACACGACAGAAAGAAAACATGAGTTGCCCAAAATGGGTTTAAAATCTCTACATCTGCATATCCTCTAGGTTCCCATCCTGGATTCAGTCTCTCATCTTTGAGTCTCATCGGCTTGTAACACACTCCACTTGGAATAGTCTCAGGGAATAGAAATAATGACAAAAAAGAATGAGCTTTGTAAGGCATTGAAACGTAAAACAAAACAAAGAAGCAATTAAAAACATTTTGCGAATATTGACGTAGAGGCCATTGTTCGAGATGTGTCTCCCGCAGGAGCGAGGGATGGGAAATAAAAAGCACTTCTCTTTGTTTTTGTTATGAATTCAAGAAAAAAAGTGTTGATATCTCCTCAGTCTGCTTAAAAAGGCTTTTAAAATGATTATTTTAGAAAAAAACACTGCAGAAAGTCTCCCACCCCCAATAAGGAGAAGGGAAGCAGTTTGATTTTGGCAGCTCTGCACAACTTGACATCCATAGAGAGCTCTCAGCAACTCTCCTCGTAGTAAAAGTCTTGTTAAATCTCTTCACGTTTTAATCCGACTCATGCCCTTCCCCTCCCCTCCCCCTTGCAGCCCTTCCTCTCCCTGTGATATTTATAAAACACAATCCTTTCCTTCGTTCGTTCAGCCTCCCGCTCCTCCTCCTCCTCCTCCACCACCACTGCCTCCTCCCCCGCCTGCGCTGGCTGCCCCAGGCCTCCTTAAAGCTATACGCGGGTGGTTGAGTGGGAGTGCGGAAGGCCGGTGGAGTTGAAGCCGGTTGTGAAGGTGTTGTAGGGGTGCAGATTGGGCATGCCCACCAGGGAATTGGGGATCATGGTGATGGTGTTGGGGGTCATTAGGGGAATGTCATCCGGGGAGCGCCGGAGAGTGAGCGTGTAGTCGGGCAGCGAGGCCAAACGCAGTGCCCCCTCGTTGCTGTTCCCTGCCTCGCACTCATGGTGCGTCTGGTTCATCTGCAGCGACATGATCTCCTCCTCGGGCGCGTGGTGGCCAATGTCGTTTGAGGTGGTCTGCCGCTGCGGGCTGGGCTGCCCGTGGCCAGAGTCCTGCCGCCGCTTATCCTTGCGGTAGTAGAGGGCTGCGAAGGCCAGCACATTGAGGAACAGCAGCGAGGCTCCGACAGCAATAGTGACGCTGAGCTCTGTGGAGTAATCCCTCGGATTCTCCACCACCAGCGGCCCCGTCTCCTCGTCGTCGCTCCAAGAATCTTTGTCCTCACTGTTGTAGGCCGGGGACATGGGAGGCCGCTTGGTGTTGAACGGCCAGGAGGTTTTCCCGTTGGGCCTCTTGGTGGACAAGGTGTTCTGGGTGGTCTCTGGCGGGGGCACTTTGGTGGTGGTGGAGGTGTAGTGGAACATGTCGTGGAGGTTGTACAGGTGGGGCACTAGGTGTTTCCAGAAGGCCACTTTGGTGGCGCGGTAGTGGTCGCGCACACGTGGCTTCAGGCCGATATGCAGGTACAGTTGATCCTGGGGGTTGTACTTGGACCAGGCCACCTCTTCAAAGCGGTTGGCCTTGGTGTGGATGAACTTTGTGTCTTGGGGAACCGGTTTGTTGGGATCCCTGCAGACAGAGAAGAGACAGAGGTGATAATGTGTTAAATGACATTCTGACAGTACGTTAAATTATTCATGCTCTCACATTCATGTGGGGATAGGAAGCACATACAACTACTAAAAGGAAAACATAGCAGTCACAGCTTATATAATGGCATGAAAGGGGTTCAGCCACTACTAGGGAATTTATTGATCTTGCAGCCAACAGCCAAAGCACAAACCCACAACAGTAACCAACTGACTGCAGTTAATATTTCATCCAGTTGTGTATGGTGTGGTATGCATTACGCTTTCCGTAGCTGCATCAACTGACACTGATTTTTCAAACCAATTTATTTTCCCAGGCCACTTAAATTGTTACTTGTACCGCAAGCACTCCATGCAGTACGAACCCGTCCGTCTCCTCTTTCAAACACTTATCTGCGGGCACAATGTGCCTGTCTCACCCCCCTCCCCCCTCTCCCCAGATGTTGTTCTTAATTCAGTTCCGATGCAGCCCACCCACAAAAAACAGGGCAGAAGCTTTTAACGTAAATATATATGAATAAGTCAGCTGGCTTCAGGGCTCGCGTCAGGAGGCATCTTGTTGTTGATAATCCAACGCTGGTGGAGCCCCTCCGCTAATTGCTCGGGGAAGGCAGCACAGTGTGCATTGGCATCCAGTGTACTGATGTAAAGTGGACCATATTAATCAAGCCACTAAGAGGAAACTGCAGCACTGTCTGTGTGACTGTGCTTGGATATAAGGATGTCGGCGTGTGTGAGACTGAAATTGTGAGACAAAAGGGATGTGTGTGTGTGTGTGTGTGTGTGTGTGTGTGTGTGTGTGAGTGAGAGAGAGAGAGAGAGAGAGAGAGAGAGAGAGAGAGAGAGAGAGAGAGAGAGAGAGAGATTTTCTGGATGCAGTACCTCCTTTGCTCTACAG
>JAVQJD010014282.1:0-17468 GCA_036023655.1 Nannoperca australis
TACATTTTACTGCTTCTTTTGCACTTCTGGTTAGATGCTAACAGCATTTCGTTGTCTCAGTACGTGTACTCTGTACAATGACAATAAAGTTGAATCTAATCTAATCTAATCTAATCTAAATTAAGTTATTAAAGTTTCAGTAAAAGGAAACTAAAGTGCAAGGGCTTCACTGTTTTCAGTTGTTTTATCTCCTAAAACTCCCTTAAGATAAAATGTTTAAGGAGATTTTAAAATATAAAATTAAATGGTTTTGTTTTCTAGCAAATGTGAAGTGAAGTTGTTTCTGCCATCTCCTCCTCTCTTGTGAAAGTACTTTCTGTCTGGAATGAAGTGAATGTGTTCTCAGTGTAATGAGACGAAGCAGAAAAAAAGACCTGCCCTCCATCCATCCACACTGCTGCGTCAAAATACGTTTTATGTGCTGAGAGCTGACAGCACTTGAACTTTTTACTGCACAGCCTGCAGTCTCAGGCTCTGATGTGTCCAGGCAGTGTGTATATGTGTGTGTCTGTGTATGTTCAGAGTCAGATACAGTTTAAAAAAAAACTGATGTCAGTACACTGTGTCCGAGCTCTCTGGTTTGCACGTCACCAAATTGTCTGCAGCTGCTGACTAAGATCAGGATCAGCCCAGAGGAAATCTTATTCCACCCTGTCTGACAGCATCATTTCTAGTTTCTATCAGCTTTCTCCAGCTCTTTGTTGAACCTACATGATCTTTACACTCAAGAGTGAAATACTCAAACCCAAGACTTTTATCAAATGGAAATATTCCACATGTCTTGTGCATCATTTTAAAACCATTTTCTCAAATCCAACCTGACGTGTGGTATCTTTGGGATTGCCATTAGAATTTAAAATAAAGTTAAATATAGAATGTTTGTGAGGTTGTAATGCTTGGCTTACCAGAGGGTCCAGGTCAATTCCTACAGCATATCTTCTGCCCATGAAAGTGAAATCAGATACGATTCCACTTGAGATAAACAGACAGTTGAGCTCTTTTTCTGAAGCTTGGTCTTATCTTCACATCGCTGGCTGTCAGTCCTGTCAGCTGTTCAGTAAGAGCATCTGTGATCCAAACCAACATTTAATTAAATTAATAAATGACAAAGACTGAACTGTGACGTTGGTCTCACAGGAATATGGTACAGGACAAAAATAATTTCTTACAGGCTATGTGCACATTTTTAACTGTATTTTAAAATATTGTTTATGGACGACCATCAGTCTATTTGCTATGTAGTAAACCACATGTGCTGCCCTCTGATTGTAGCTGTTGACAATAAACCACATGCAGCAATAACCTGTGCAGATTTTGTCTGGCCACATTTAACCTCTGTATAATTATGTTTACCACCGCCCACTGTGGCTGATTTCAGACAGCATGTCTTTTACAAATCACTACACACCTGGACTCAAATCCAAGCGGTCAGGCAGCGAGCTCATCTGCTGTCCTCTGTGTCGGTGTAATTACAGCCTGTAACCCTCCATCATGGTTTTGTCTCTGTCTGTCTCAGCCAGACTGTTTTGAGGAACAACCAAATCACAGACTTCCCTTGAATGTATAAACTGTTCGCTCTGTCAAGTTTCAGCTGTCCAATAACTCCAAAGTGAAGAGAGAAGAGTATGACAGTTGGTCAGCATTTTTCAGTAACAGTACATTTCCAGTATTGTATTGTTACATACCTACAGTGTACACTGATTATCTGCATAGGATATATGCATACATTAAATCCTATACATTTAGTTATATTTTACAATTATTTATATTTTTTCTGCATACCGTACAGAAATGTAAAAGCAGGACCAGCAGCCGGACATACAAGGTTTTATTCAGACAGTAAGTTGAAGGCAATATATAACGTTTCCGGTAGCTGTTACTACTGTACACTTCTTTATACACTTCCTGTATTGCTAGCGTTTACCTTTATTTCCTTTTTGATATGCTGTTAATGAATATTCATGCAAACTTAATTTGTAGTTAACCAGATTTTCAAAACCAAATTTAAGGATCCCTTCAATAGAAGTCACAAGTTTCTATATAACAGTTTTGTTATCACAGAATTGTCCCTCAAATTCTTCCACATGCTGGTCAACACGAAACTGTGAGCAACTCTGGAGAATAGATCAGATAATGGAGACATGTTTGTTGTAAAAAGACAAACGTCATTTCTTTTGAAATGTATGAAGAATAACATCTTTTAAAATGGAAACTACACACGGCCAGTGTGGTTTTTTAGTTAACACAGCCATTATCGGTCAGAAACCAGTAATCATAATACATCACTAGTTCTAGTTCGGCCACCTCATGTTGGTTATGTGACTTGTAGGTCTTTCTTGTCCTTCGAGACATTTAAGACATTTAAAAATAAAAGGTACAGCAATTAACTTCTGTTTTAAAGAAACTGACGTGGAATCATGCAGCCAATATTAACCTTTATTTGGATCGTATGATGTTTTTCTATATTTAGTTTCATTCTTGAGGGCGCAATGAAGTTTTGTCTGGTCGACCAATGAGAGGCGCTGCACAACAAGCATGTCATTTAGACCTTCAAGTATGTCCACATGGGCACCCATAATTTCTTTTGGCTGTGTGTTTATACTTTCTCCTGCTGTGTGTGTCGAGCAGGAGGAGGAGGAGGAGGAGGAGGAGCAGGAGGAAGAGGGCCAGTTTGACTGAAGGCAAAACATTTATCAAAGTGAAAAGGCTCCAGGAAATAGTGGTGAGAAAAGAATATAGCTTTGATGTTTGTGATTAAGTTTAAATATTACTGTGCTGCCTTCATCTACCCCTCCCTACCTTTACCTATCTTTCTCATTTAGACTGTAAGACACACACTGCAACGGTTGAAGTTTACTGCACGTTTTTCATACAAGGGAGCCTGTAAAAGTTAAATTAAGTGAAAACGTCACAGAAATTCATGAGAAACATACATCATGGTTAAATATTTAGTCTGTTTACTTTCACTTTATTGTCCCTCAAATGACACTTTGTCTTGCAGCTAGGACATACCCGGTCTTCAACATAAAAATACATAAAACATAGAATATAAATATGTAAAATATACGCTAAACATGTGCATTCTGCCACCATCATCCAAGCCAATTGTCAGTGGTTGGAAGGATCATCAACAGTAAAGACTTATCATGAGTATTTAACATTTTAATGGCATTAGAGGTATTCCCAAAAAGCATAGCTGTCATCAGCAAGTCAGCATTGTTGTCCACCTGGATCTAGATACAGATTACAGAATTTGAAATATTTTCTGTTTAGAAAACACTGTTAGATCTGGACTGTGAGATATTTCTGGTTTTAGGTGTTTGAGTTTGTCTAATATGAGGCCAAAAATGTCATATTTTGTTCTCAGTACCATCACAGATCAGCGTTTTTCTTTTTTCTTTCTTTTTTTCTACGACTATATGACGTGGCACAGAGAAGAGTGTGGGGCTGCAATGGCTGTCATAGTATTTAGTAATGTTGCTTGTTGAGCTTGAAGTGTCTGTGAGCACGTTCGTGATGGCAAAGTGATATTGTGGTCCTTCAGATCTCAGCATGTTAAAGCCGGCAGAGCTGCAGATGGATAATTCAGCAGCAATTGAGGAAACATAATTGCAGCTCTTCACTTCATCATCCCTGTAAGACACTCTGTTAACTGCCACGTATACAGAGAGAGAGAGAGAGAGAGAGAGAGAGAGAGAGAGAGCAGAGTGAGAGAGGAGTGAGGAAAGAAGAGAGAAAAGGGTGTGAGAGGAGAGTGGAGGAACTAAAAGAAGGGAGAGAAAAAAGTAGACAAAGTAAGGGATAGGGAGGGAGGAAGGGTGAAAGAGAGGATAAGTCATGTGGGAGGAGGAAAGAGAGTCTCACGGTATAACGACCGCTCCTCCCTCTTCTTCTCTCCATCATTGGCTGCACTGTGGCTTCCAGGCAGATTGGAAAACGCCACGTTGCATTGCAGCCTTTTCCTCCCTCCCTTCCTCCCTCCCTCCTATCCAGCTGTTCCTTACATCAGCTCTGCTTTGCACTGTGGGAACAGACAGGAGCAATCTACCAACCCAAAAAAGGATAAACCAGCAGAACTAGCCCAGTGAGTGTTTGCATGAAAGAGAGCAAGGAATGGATTTGGAGCTTGATTTCTTCTGTCTGTCAGTGGACGGCAGGTGTTTGAAAACTGAATCACAAATCTGTGATGAGGTAAATATTCCATTTGTTTGCTGTGAACTCTCCAGAAGACTGTTTTCACTTAGTTACAGCCTTAAAGGAAAGTAATACCAATACAAACAACAGTACATAACAATATAACAATATAGGACTTCATTTATCACGCCCAGGGAATATATATTCCACTAATAGAAAATAAAGACCTGTTGCCTTTAAAGAAACATTCTGCTTGCATATTTTACATACAGCTTACCATAGAAATGTCTTTATGGTATGAGTAGGGAAAAGGAAGTACTTGAATTGTACAGCACTTACTGTAAGTCACAGATGTGAAAATGTACAAAATTACAAGACTAAGAGCACAACAGGGCTCTGAGCTAAATGCTAACCATCCTACTTCAGTGTGTTAGCATGCTATCATTAGGTAATTAAACACCAAATAAAATGTAGTCCAGATGATGGCATTAGATGAAAGTTAAGGGATCACCAAAGTAATTACGGATTCATCCTCAGTGGGACGTGAATGTCTGTGCCAAATGTCATGGCAATCCATCTAACAGTTGTCGAGACACTAAACACCACAGCTAGAGAGGAAAAAGTCTGGGGATCACCAAAGGCAGTAGGATAAATCCACTTTGGATCATGAATTTCAAAACTAAATTTCATTCCAATTCATCAAAGAGTTGTTGCGATATTTAAGTGTAGATAAAGTGGCTAAAAACATTACATACAGTTAATCTGATAATGTCACGTAAAAAGAAGCATGAGAAGACTCTTGTGTGAGTTGAAAACATATTGGGTTAGGTAGGTAAACATTTACATGATACATGTAAAAAGAAACAAACAGCATTACAAGATCAAACTTCCCCCCTTATTCCAATCCTCAGAAGATATTTCACACGAGCAATTCAAATTCCACAGAAAATAATTGTAAAATTAAATTAAATAAATAAAATAAAAATAAAAACAAAATATAGACCTTTGTTCATTCTGCTGAAGAAACTGTCCTCAAGACTGAATCCCTCCCAGCTCTGTGACCACTGTCCTGTAACTCAGCTTGACCTTTGAGCTCTGCGCTCCCTGAATTAGAAATAGACGTTTAACAGAGGGTGTGTCGCAGGGTCAAGAAGAAGAACATGAGAGACAAGTCTTCTTAAGTTAGAACCATGCAATGTTCTCTCCCACAAGTAATGTTTGTATTCAGCTCATTTATTCTCACTCACACTTTATGTTCACAAGCAACTTTTGTTTCCAAACTAAAATCTCCAACATTTAGGAAGTTGTGCGACGGTTCTGACGGCACACAGAAATGTGAGGGTGTGGAGGACGGGGTGGTGAATGGCTGTGTCTGACTTTAATACAGTTGACTAAAGGTTGACTTTTTCAGTATTCAGGAAGAAAAAAAAAAGATGTTGACACGGAACATGTATCTACAGTACACTTGTGCCTAAAACATTGTTAGTTCTTCCCTCATAAACTGAAACTTTCTGTGTCTAGACAGCAGGAAGTGTTGTACGCAAACACCCAGTGTAATATAAAGACGTGCATCCGTTGGCTGTCCTGCTGTCCATGTCCGGAGTCTATCTGGGCCTATATGCTCCAAAAACAGAAGTGAACGGTAGCACGGATGCATTTCTCACTATTTTCAGAATTCTTTACAAGCCAATCAATCAACGGATTAATGGACAAAATGATCTGCAGATTCATCCATAATGAAAACAATCCTTGATAGTCGGATACAAAATAGCTCCACATGCTTTTACATGAATGCATGAGTTATAAATCTTACTTTTAATACTTTTACTTCCATTACTAATACAATACTATTAGAATACAGTACAATACTAATACATTATTACGATTACTCTTATACTTAACATTTTCAGTGCTTGTAATTAATTGTAATGGATTGTTTTTACAGTGTGGTAATAGTACTTTCACTTAAAAGTTCCGAATACTTTTTTCAACAAAACTCATGTTCTCTTTCTTTAAATTCTATCACTGTTCTTGTGTTGTTTATTTATGCTACGACAGGCTTATTTTCAGCTCTACACGGCCAACAGTAAGTGGAGAAACTACTAGAAAACTGCAGGTTCCAGTCCAGACTTGGGCTTCAGTAGAAGCAGAGATTAACATTAAGCCCCACCTACCTTGGCAGGAACAGTAAGGGGGGTAATGGGAGGTGTGGGTGAAGGGGGGGAGGGGGGGGGGGGGTCCAAACTGGGACGTCCCACTGGAAATGTCTTCTGTGTAAACTGGTGAGGCTGTTAGATTGTCCCGGGTCCCCGCACACTGCTGACTTCTCTTTTGGTGTCCCTGCTCTGCAAAGCTAAAGGTAAGAGCTCTCACTCTCTACAGCATCTCCGGACTCTGTCCGTCATTTATCATGTGACACTGGTCTAAAATGACTTTAGCAATCTGTGGCTGCTCTGTAGAAGAGCTATAAAACATTTTAATCTTGGGGGTTCCTGCCAACAAAGTACTAATGACATATTTAGGTTTTAGTTTTTCGTGATAATGTAATCATGCCATAAAACTTCACTTTTATGTTTAGGTAAAACTTTGCTTTTAAATGCAGATTTTTCTTAAATCAAGTCAAATATGATGTTTTGTTTTCTGCAGCACTTTTCTTACAGTTACACTTACCTTAGCACCTGCGACAGATTCTCCAGAAACTGCCTACATTGCTGTCAGCAGTTATTTCTCAATTATTACACCTAGATTACTTTACACTTACTTTAAAATGACTTTACTTTAATCATTACTGCTAAAACAGCTGCAAGAAAAATGACTTCCTGCAGGTAAACAAGCTGTGATTGAGGAGTCATTCTCTGTGGAGGCATTGTGTGCCACATCGGCAATATGAGGAGGAGGAGGAGGAGGAGGAAGAGGAGGAGGAGGAGGGGGCTGTGGGTTGAAGCTTGGGGGAGGAGGGAGATGTAGACACAGGCTGTCCTAAGGGCTGATTATCTTTTTTTAAAACAATGAATTCACTGTCAGAGTTTAGTTTGGATGTGGAAACTGCCGCTGTCTCTTTATTTTGGAGTCCTGGTTTTGTAAACCTTCTGCAGGGTTTATCTCTGTTTGTTAAATGAAGTTACTGAATAGAAAGAACGAAAGAACTGAAGGAGGAAAGAGGAGAAAGAGGAGTTAGGGTGGACTGGATTCCAACAAAGCCTGATGGGAGCAATGAGAGCCTTTCTCTGACAAATATCTCTCCTCCCCTCCCTCCCTCTCTCTGCGTCTCCTCATCCCTCTGCGACTCCCCCTCTCTGATTACTCTCATGTGAAGGAATGCGGGTTGCCATGGCGATCAGTTACCAGCTGTTTAAAAAGGTCTATTAGTTCAGATGCCTTCAAGTGTCGGGACGTAACTCATGCTCATCCACAGGGAGAGGGATAAGCAGAAAGAGTCATGGCTTAATGCTACAGCATTTGGCCCTTTGCTGTTTCAAAGTGACAATGGTTTTCCAAGCTTGGTGTGGAAGAACTCGACTGGCCTGCACAAATCCCTGACACCTTTGAGATGAAGTGGAATGAGCCAGGCCTGATCTCCCAACATGTGGCTGAATGGAAGTAAATCTCTGCAGCAGGTTCAACATCTGGTGGAAAGACTGAAACCAGAAGAGTGGAGGCTGTTATAGCTGCATATTCATGCCCATGGTTTTGTAATAACATGTTTAATTATAACATGTGGCTGTATTACTCCTGGTGTAGTAGGCGTTGGGTGTGTCAGTTGTTGGAAACTGATTTTCTAAACCTGCTTTGGTAGTTATGTCTCCCCAAAAACTCCAGAACAACCAACAACTTTGATCAAAGGAGAGAGAAAAAGACATAAAAAGACAAGGAGATATTTGATTTAATTTGGATATTTGACCTTAACTGTGCCGAATGATGCATGTGCAGAGTTGGACACTAGAAAGCTGTTTGCACATTAAAAATAATGTATGGAATGATTTTGTGACCATTACAGGTGGTTTGGAAGCCAATCAGGGTCTAGTATGCAACTCACACAAGCATGATGTGGAAACCTGAAGCCTCCAGTGCACATACAGTTAGGAGACATCCTGTGTTCAGCAGTTTCACTTAGATTCTGGATTTTTTTTATGAGAGATAAGGACAGTTACAACAAGAGAAAATATTCTAGATGTTTCAGTGTCTTTGAAAACTGGAATTTCAAGTAAATTCCTCTCTTCTTGCAAGTTGTTCCAGTCCAGTCTAACCCTGAGGAAACAGATTCCTCCCGCTCTGATCTCCAATCTTTTCCTCACCGCTCACACCAAATGACTGACTAAAAGACTGTTTCAGAAAGACAAACTCTATCACTGTCTTTGGATTCTAAATTAAGTTATTGTTTAATGCGTTCGTCACATCTGCCGAGGATGTTTCCGAGCTGTCTTTGGGAAGACTGAAGGACAATGCCTCTGCATTAGTATGCATGAGGTAGAGGCAGAGCGTCTCTGGCTGCTTAATTGTTGAGGTGGCAGGTCTGGACTGAAGTGGAAGGAAGGGGAGGGGGTAGTAGCGTTGGAGCTGAGGATGCTGGGAAATACCGGGCCAGCTTGGCAATCTCTGGAAAAGCTCTAATCCCCTAACAGGAAGGAGGGATTGTGCTGCTGTCTGGGCTCGACGTGGAGAAGAAAAAACCTGGAGTTTAGTGTCAACAAAGAGAGGACAGAAAGAGAAAGACAGGAAAAAAGAGAGTAAAGAGACAAAGAATAAAAGAAGGAAGGAAGAAACAGCAAGACAGAGATGATGAGGCAGAGACAGTTAAGGAATAAAAACCAAAAAGGAGCAGAGACAAAGAGGGAGAAATGGTATAGAAAGAAAAAGAAGAGACAAATAAAAAGTTTAGGACATAATGGAAAGACTGGCAGAGGGAACAAGGCAATGGTCGAAACAAATAAAATCAAATAAAAGGGAAATAATTAAAGATATTAGAAAGATATATAGAAAAGTGAAATAACAGAAAAGAAGGAAAGTGAAACAGAAATGTACGTTTAAAGAGAGAGAGTTCAGAAACTGTCTGACTGAAAGAAATAGAAGTGATTGAAGGACTCATTTAGGTTAAAGATCTGACCTGCAATGTGCTTTGGTTTTTCATCTGTCTCCATCTTTGGTGCTCAGTGCAGAGGAGAGCATAAGGCTCCTTCTCCTTGGGTATCCAGTTGAATAACTTTCTCTTTTGTCTGTTTAATACATCTCACAGTAACTCCACAGCGCTTCTCTTTACTTCAAAGCAGAATTGCAAAACACGTCACTTCCTGTGTTATTAGTGCAGCAAAAGCTACATTTATGAGTAAATTATTAAATAGCGTTTTCCTCTAAAGCTTGAATTATTGCCACTATAATATGACTGTAATGATCAGAATAAAAAACAAGTCAAAGTGACATGGTGTTTGACACACCGACTTGCCGGCTGGCTGCCATACTGACCACATCAAGTAGAAGCCTTCTGGCCTCTTGGAGTGTACAGACAACAAAAAGACTGACGGGTCACTGGAGATGACAAAAGTAATGTTAACCACAGATTAGCACTTACAGTCTGATAAGATCTAAAAACAAAGATGTTGGTTATCTTTTCAGGAGAGGCAGAGGAGCATCAAGATGTACAGAAAGCCACTCCATACTTGTAACAGTAATAACAATAATGTCAAAAAACCACAAACAGAGAGCAAGGAGAAAAGCAAAGTGTGATTGAAGCCAAATGAAAGAAACAGCTAAGTGTACAAGATGTACAATACCATTCACTTGAATGGGAACATGTGTCCAAACTTTTGACTGGTATTGTATTTGGCTTTTATTTTGCAGAGACACAATGCAATAATTTTGCCATAAAACCGGCGTAGAGAACTTGGACAGAAGACATGAAAAAAATAAAAAACAAAGCTCGACAAAATGCTGAGCGGGAACTGGCTCAGAGCAAACTGTTTATTGCCTGAAGTAAAGTGGAATTCTGTGAAAAGCAGGAAACAGAGGACGTCCTGATGAAGGGAAACAGTAGGAAGGGAAAAGCCAAGTCATATAGGTCCGGTGACAAGGAACTCAGGTTACATATATCCTGACTTTTCTTTTCTTTTTCTCCACTCGTGCTCAGAGGTTCCTGAGTGATAGGCATGACTGGTGGTCTCTCTCAAACTACTCTTTGTGCAGAAAACTTAAAGGGGTTTCTCTCTAGAAAGAAATTGAATTTGTCAGGTGTCTTATTGCCAGCTGAGGAGGTTTCTGTGATAGAAGAGACTTAAAACTCTACTGAATAGGTCACTACGATCAACCTTTCAATAGATTTCACTGTTGAAAAATACTTACGCAAAAGACAAACGTTAAATGTTGTAATTTGTAGACAGGTGTAAACAAATGATTAAAGCAATAAGACTAGTAACAGTTTATGCTTTTATTTTTCAAAAAAATATGTATATATGTATTGTATTGGAGCTTCTTGTCCCATGCTGCAGGACTGAATTATTATCACCTTCATAGAGCCATACACTTACATTTTAATCTAATCACTTCTTCTGTCCCTGACAAATTAAAGGTCTTCCAGTGGTTCAGATGGCAAAATGCTGTGTTCATGTCACATCTGAGTTACTGACAACATCCCTGTTGTAAACTCTGAAAGCTCTGATATATCTGACATAGCATCTAATAATATGGAGGTCCGTAAAAACCAAGTCCATCATTCAAATTTAACCCAAGTTAAATGCCTACAGTGTTACATTGTTAATGCACAATACTTACACAATACAAACTCACAAGCATGTGAGTCTTGAGTTGTTCAGAAATGTGAACATGTGTGAGTTGTAAACATGGGACTCTTCCATCTGTCACTCAGAATTTTTTTTGTTTACAGTTTCTAACAGTATTTTTTTACTAACTGACGGCGAAGGGATTAGAGAGGCTTTACTGCCAGACTCACATCTCTTGACACCTGTTTGACCTTTTGCATTCCTGGTCATTAAGACCCAACAGTGGAGGCCATCATGAAAGAATCTGCGTCTTTGTCTTGTTTATATGGATGGAGAACATTTTCTTCTTTGGGAGCAATGAAGAAATGCTGATGAGTCTCCACACGGACTCAACCAGCATCAAGTTTCAAGTGTAATTGGAGCCGACAAGTGACCACTGACACGGGACCAACAGCAAATTACTAAAGAAGAGCCAGGTTCTTTGATGATACCACCGTCTTTTCATGTGGACTTTCTTTCACTTCAGCTCTTCTAGACATTTTAATCCTTGTTCCTGTCATGAAAAATTGATGCAGAAGAGTTGTCTTTCAAAATCTTTGTATTAAATCTGCTTAAAACACACAGCATTTCAGCAGATTTTAAAGGTACTTCATTAACAACAATCCTCCTCTTTCACAATGGTCCCTGTCTACAGAGCTCAATAAAGACTAAAGAAATCACTGTTTCTTCTCAGTCCTTTGCATACCAGATTTCTGCACAGTTTGGTGGCAGACGGCAGGCTGCTACCAGTTGTTTTTCCAGGCCTCCAAACCCGCCTGTTATGTCACTGAAGAGAGGAAGACAGAATTCCACTAAATCTGCTCCCTTTAAAGATCATATGTGAAAAGAGAAAAAAGCAGAGAGACAGTGAGGGAGATTTCTGTATTAGCAGCAGGTCCACTGCAGCTTGTTTTCCTCCATAGCGAGTTTACACTTGCTTACCTAACTAACCTCCCAAATTAAACACATTTGAGGCGAAAAAGGGCCCCTTTATGAGCCTGAAGTTTCCCTTTTAGCCTCAGCCCTGTTTGATTATGAGAGCAGCTTTCCAAATAAAATAATTTGTTTTGGTGTTACGTCAGTCCATCCATCCGACCTCCTCCGAATGACTCTAACCAAACATATGTTAAAGCGGACGTACGACGGGAACACCACGTCCCTCCAAATCAAACTTAACTCGCACTTTTTAGGAGATGAGACCGTTTTGTGTGTGTGTGTTTGTGTTTCGCTCAGCTTTTTCTAAAGTACAGAGACGTTTCCTTGTGTGCAGGTTATGTCTGCGTCCTCTGCCAGAGTTTGTGTATTTTTCCACGTCCGAGCCCACTCATAACTTCTGATCTGTTGACCTTTACTAACAGTGGTCACCATTGTAGAAGTCCTGCCTTGACTCTGCGTTAAGCAAGATTTGTATTTTCCTTTGACAGGTGGAACAAAGCAATGCAACAACAATCATGTTGCTTAACTGTTTTATTTTTCATAATTTTTCTCTCTTGGTAGCAGTTAAGGACCATCTCTTGTTAATGTGAAAAACTGCTTTTTAAATAATCAAATTAACCTTCAGTACTTCAGAATGAAACTCAGCACTCAATCTGTCTTGTGTCTTTTCACTGCAACTCTGCTTCAAGATTTAGGCCATTATTATTTAAAAAGTAGGTACCAGCGGCAGAAAAACTAAACAAGTAAAACAAGACTTAAAAGTCAGGATACAAAAAACTGTTGTAGTATAAATGTCGTGGATGTGATTCTTCACATGGGTATCATTGTAGGAGTGCTCTCCAGTCACGCTCTGAGGGTTTCATCTAATGATAAAACTTGTACAAACTTGCTCATCTTATTTGACTGGATAACGCCACATTTCTAAGATGTCACTCATTTCTTAACATGCATAAATATTATTTTAAGGGATACAACAGAGGAAGAATGTGCCTGCAGGCGAACAATCAACATATCTTTGTTGTCCATAAGACATAAACATTCTTGCTGCTTGAGGGTTCGTCAAACAACACGTCAACACCCTCCACCTCTGGTCGACTGTATGCAAACTTCACCCTTTTTACTGCATGTGTCCAAACATGTCTTCCTATTCAGACGCTTCGGGTCAAGAGGCCCTCCTGCATTTTTAGGACACCCGGCAACCAGCCAAGCGAAGTGTTCCTCCACCCTTTAAAATGTCAAATTCAGTTTCCCTCAAAGCAATGACTTCGAGAGTCATCTCCAACTCCACCATGTCTGAGTTGATAATTGCTGTTGAAAAACCACGGTGAACAATTTTCCAAAGTTTAATGTTTCAAGAGATGACTGGATTGTTTAGTTGTATTGATTTATTGTTGCTTTAAACTTGCTGGCTCTCTTATCCAAGTTGCAGGAATCCCCAATATCCTCAGACCTGTTTTGTAAATCCTATTATCCCCCGCTGATCTCCTGCAGTGTTCAGAATATTGCACAAACTGTGTCAGCTCACTTCGGTCTTATTGCCCTGCATGAAGAATTTCCCTCCCAGCAAAGAGCAACAGTATGTTGTTGTGAGGCAAATTCCAGTTCTTTTCGTTATCGAGCCAAAAAAATGCAAACAACAGCATAGAGGGAACAGGGTGAATGAAACAACAGTAAGGACTTTAATCTTCACATGCTGCCTCCCGAGACACTTAACCTCATCCTTATATATTATACGTCCTTTGATGTCAGGAAGACGAGATTGTTTCTGGAGGTCTGGCTGAAACGTCTGACTTCATGACAGGGAGATAATAGAAAAAGAGGCAGGAAGACCAAGCAATGTCATGCTCCATTACCAAACAAAGAACCCCTCATTCAGTCCTTCAGACGAGACATGATGAAGGAGGAGAAGCAGGGACAATGAATGCTATGATCAGATGGAGAGGAGAGGAAGAAAGTTTGACAGATAAGGGGAGTGTTCGGCAGCCACACAGGAAAATTGTACCCTTTAAAATAAAATAAAAAACATTAGAATCATCTAAACTGAGTGTGCTAGGAGGAAACATTATGGAGGGATCCTTTCGTTTTGTTCACCGGCGACTAGCGAGCCGACTCATGAACGAGCCCAGCTGTATAGTTACAGTAGTGATTATTCTAGATCTGAGGCGAAGCTGACCGGAGGGAGGGACAGAACCGTCCACAGATTTATCAACACACAGCAGTTAATCTACTGATATGTATCCCACTCATATCACCTACAGAGACCAGGTTACATGTCAGTGAGATATGTTAAATCAGACGATGGCTTAACTTAAATAAAACTTACATTTCCTCCACAGTGGCTACAGATCTTGGCAGGATAGAAAACTGTGTAAAATATTGTCTTGTTGCATATTATTGAAATTAATTCACCTGCTACTAACCTTCTACGTAAGTTGCAGATACATAACTGGTAGCTCGTGTGTCATTCAATGTAATATTCCAAAGCAATTTGCAAACCAGCATAGAGCCATTTGTTAATATGCAAGAAAAATTTGGATGTGCACTAGATTAGCAAGCATTTCTGAGTATGTGGTGTGAGCTTACTGGACTCAACTGCCCCAAGATGCATTGTGTCTCTTAGCTCGGACTGGTAATGTTGTGATCAATACAGTCGTGATGCAGTCATCTTCACTGGCCCAAAGCTTGTGTGCCGGTGAGATTTTGTGTAATCCACTGTGTTGATTGCACCTATTCAATGAAAAAAAAAAAAAAACTACATACAAAACTATGGAGAAAACCAAATAAAATAATGTTGCAAAAAACAGGGTTGTTACTTTGCAGCCAGTGATTTGAAACATTTTCGCTCCTTTGAGGAAATGTACATGGTGATGTTTTCTCATTTTTGCTTTGAGTTTATCTAAGATGTAGAGCAGGTTATTATTACAAGCCTGTAGGTAGAAGCTTTTATCCAGATCACCTCATATCACTGTACATGTTGTACAGATGGCCCTAGTGAGAATTAAACCTTGCTCAACCCATAACATCAGGGTCGGATTCTTACATATCTGTCATGAGTTTACAAATGTAAATATGTGTTTAGCAAAACTGTATGGAAAGTATTTTTTTCAAAACAGAGGCCTGGTGGAAATGTGAGGAGTTAAAGTGCACTGCCTCAGTTTGTGGAAAAATGTTGCTGTGGAAGTGTACATAAAGACAGGAGCTGTTTACACGTCTGTTTCCAAGCCTGTTGAAGCATGATTGTAGCGAAATCAACTGCTGTGCTTGCTTTGATTTATGCTCCAGAATGAGAGAAAATCCCTTTCAACCGGGCGAAATGATGTTCCGGTAGAGTCTTTTCAACTAGACCACAAACAGCCAGAGACAATTTCAGCACAACCTGCCAGTAAACAAAGCAGACACTGACGGTTTTGTTTGGCAAACTGGAAATCTTCCATTAGTCTGCAGAGAGAGTTGTATTACATTTTGTGTCCAGATGCTCTTGTTGTGATCGGAAAGATTGCTGGGCTTCATCAGAGCATAGGGCCGGTTATTGCTTATACTATCAACTCTGATTCAGATTCTCATTCTTCTTGTTGGTTCTCACTTCCAAGAACTTCTCGTTACTTTCAATTTTTCATTTATTTATTTAATGAACAAAAAACATGTTCCAACATTGTTCTAAATTAACTTCATAATGAAACAAAATGAAATATCCACTCATGTCATAAGAAGTGGTCAAATAGTGGTAGAAAGACTTTATCTCAACCACGGGTCCAGTTGCCCAACATTATTCTAAAATATAAGAAACAAATGCAACCCAAGTTATTATAAACAAATTCATATCAAACTTCATTTGAATACCAAAATATATGCTTATAATATTTAACATAAAATGCAAAGCTAAGCCCTTTCTATTAACAGCTACGACAACTCATGAAACTCATGCAGCTTTGCTTACTAATAGTTTTTGTTTGTGTGAATACAGTTTACCTGTCGCTCCGTGTGTCTCCACAGACTTTGAAGATGAGGGTGTGGATCGTCTTCATCCTGTGCCTGGCTGGCCATGCCATGGCTGCTCCTGTAAGTCATACTGTGTGTGTGTGTGTGTGTGTGTGTGTGTGTGCGCCTGATAATGGTCTTTTCCTATCTAAGTGCAGTTCCTGTGTATATCTACTTGTGGGTGTTTGTGTTCTTATTGCAAGTCTGTGAAGATGAAATGTTTGCTTTTCTAAATCCAGTTGCTTCCCTGAGCTGCATGATGTAGCTGTGTGTTCATATGTGTGAAGATTTAAAGCGAGTGTGTGTGTGTGTGTGTGTGTGTGTGTGTGCACTATTGTGTGTGTGAGATCACTATCTGCTAGTGACTTCCTTCACGCAAGAGTTTTTCTTTGAGCACCCATGTGTGTGTGTTCATGTGCAAGAGTTTTAACAGTTTAACGTGTGTCTCTCTCTCTCTCTCTCTCTGTGTGTGTGTGTGTGTGTGTGTGTGTCAGACTGAGGAAGAGCCCATCGTGGAAGAGCTGGTAACTGTGGAACCAGTTGTTGAGGTCAGTCCAGATGTTTATACTATTTTTAATCTGTCCAGGTTTAAAAACCTGGAAACATTTTAAATTATGAAAACTAAAGGCCTTGAATAGGTGTTAAATAATTTGAGTTTTGACAGTTTGAACTATCTCAGAATTCTGGTCCAATACATTTACTGTTGCACTCACCTTAATTGTGTGCACACAGTTTCCCTGCTCAATGAGGGATTATTACTGACACTCAGAGAGCTCAATTTCAATGTGACCTCCAAATAAAGTAGATAATGTCGATCAACAGTTGGCTTGTTTACAACCTGTCTGATCACCTGCTTGTGTTTTTGCCATTTGGACTTTGTTGTAAGGATGTCATTTTGTTCCCAGATGTCAGCAGTTACCTTGGCGTATAATTGACATTCAAAATTGATAGAAATAATGGCCCAACTTGTAATCAACCAGAATTATCCTTAAAAATTTGCAGAGCTCTGTTACTGGAGTTATTTCTTTTTTGTTGGGAAACTCGACCCAAATATTTTTGCTCTCATATGAGTTTGATTTGGCATCTGTTACGTGTTTCCTGAGCTAAGCAGCAGCTCAGAGAGAGGATGTGATCTGTGATGGAGCTTTTGGGGCTTCCACACTGCTACCAAAAGAGTTCAGTGGTGTTTGTTAATGTGACAGTGCTGCATGTGCTGGTGACATCTCCTGTGAAATTAAACTGGAAACGCCTGTAGGTTTATTGCACTTGATAAATCAGATGATTCTGATTCTGCTCACAGAGCTCTCAATAGATCAGTTATCCACTCTGATGCGATGATGTTTGATTATGATGTTTTTGACATCCTTTAAGTGAAGCAATGTCTACTTTTGACCCCAGTTCAACTATGCTTCTTGGATTTGTTTCATTTGAAGAATTCTTTGAGGAAAGTATGCCATATATCACAATGAATAGGGCAAACATTTGAGAAAGAATTAACACAATAAGTAGAATAACAGAACAGTTTTTCCCCTGCTAATCTAGAACCCAAAAGCAGAACTCGGACAAAGATTTGATAAAGTTTATTTGGAAGTTGAGCTGAAGAGCGATAGACTGATGTCTGTTCCACCAGATCATAATCTGGTAATGGTGTGCCAAATTCCACCTAAATCC
>JAVQJD010014284.1:0-10407 GCA_036023655.1 Nannoperca australis
CCCCCCCCCCCCCCCCCCCGCCCGCCCCCCCCCCCCCCCCCCAACCAACAGCCATTAAGAGACATTTCAGCTATGAAGACTAATAAGCTTTACTCTCAAACCAACAAAAGCAAATGGAAGCAAATGCCAAAGCTGTGTTATTGTGGCAGTATTTAGAACAATGATACATTACCTATTTACCGGATGTTTCTCTAATTAGCTCGCTTACCTGACTGTGTGTGTGTGTGCGTGTGTGTGTGTGAGAGAGAAAGTACAGCTTCATTGTTTCTGTCAAGTACAAGCCACCAAACTGTAGCTCAAAATGAGTGGAGGCGGTGCTGCTGTAGGAGTGTGTGTGCGAGGAGATAAGTTCTATGATGCTGTTAAAATTCCTAATAGCCACCAATAGAGAGAGCAATAAAATAAATAAATGGCATAAACAAAATGAAATGTCCCAGTCAAAAACATATTATAATGCCTGCAGCTAGTGCAAACAAAAAAAATCAGTTGCTGTAATGCTTATTCCCATACTGTCTGCATATTTGAATCGATTTTGCACACTTGATGGGAAATGTGATTTTATAGTCTTTATGCTTGTCCCCCCTATTCACACCCAGTCATTCAACAGTTCAGCAAGAAAGAAATCAACTCCAGATCTGTGAGTATACAGAGAGATCAATCTATTATTCAGTCAATTAATCACCTCAAAAATTCATGTTTATCAGCTGTCTGTAACACTTTCATTCTGATGGATTACATGCATTACGGCCCTGCTGCAGATCTGATTTGTATTCCTCGCTGTGCTGATTACAAAATTACACTGCTGATGCATTGGTTTTCTCCATACAAGATTGATGGCACTGATGAACAAAAGGGAACAACCAACTAAGCCCGTGGACAACAAAAAGCTAAAATAAAAAACACGTCAACATTGCTAAATAAATGCAAAAGGTAAAAAGAATGATTAAGCAGCTGATGGACTGCATGACAGACAGGACTCAGACAGACAGGTAGGCAGACGGAGAGCTAAATGGCAGTGTTGGCAGGGAGGGGGGGTTTAGCAGAGTTTTTGGCTTCTACTCCAGTTTTTTGTAACTCGGGGGCGTATTCCCCATGGTCTGCAGACAACCCCAGGCTGTTCTCTCAACTTCACCAAGTCTCTGTCTGTCTCTATCAGCCTGGGATCAGGGCTGCTCCGAGCTTGTGCGTGCATGTGTGCCCACGCTGTCTGTTGCTTCAATAAAACCAGCCAGAGCAGGCTGGGACCAGGGGGGAGATTGACAGACAACACCAGCTCACAGGCACACAATAATAATGCAACACAAACACACTGTGCAACACTCGCATCCACACAAAGACATGCAGAGTAGCTGTGCAAGAGCATGCACGCACATGCAGCTACATATTCCCCTCTCACACATAGACGCCCACACTTGAAGGGTGTGTGTGTGTTAGGCAGGGAATAGCAGGCCTTCCTTCCCCTGGGTGCCAGGTGCCGACAGGACATCTTCTGCTGGAGGCAGTTATCTGAGGACGAGCAGAACAAGAAGGGGGAGGAGGAGGAGTATGCATGCTGCTAAAAAATGCAAAGACAAAATCAGTGCATGTTGAAAAGTATGCACTTTAATATGTAAATGACCAACTCGGAAGAGAGCGTGGGTGATTGTGTTGCTTGTGTGTTCATTGTTAAACTGATTTGCTTAGCAGATAAATACATGAAACAGTTAACATATTTCACCCATGGCAGGGTTTCTCACACTTGCCGTGGTGCTGCTTTTAGATGTCATGTGAAACTGAGTATGCTTTTAGTACTAGTATTAGTCTTAGTATTATCCCCGGCTCCTCCTTTGGATAAAAGCGTCTCCTAAATGTAATGCATTACATTGTTGTTAAAATATATTAAACAAATGTCAATACATCGGTCTTAAAGTGCATTCAGTTCAGTTACCACTCAAGCTGAGTTTAGGGCGATGATCAGCCGGCTAGAGTCGAGCTGAGACGGGTAAGTTCACACCACGGCAACTTTTTCCTGCGACGTTCTGAAACAGTTTCGTCTTGTTGTGAAACATCGGTCTGAACTGGCTTAAACAATACCTGGGTATGGTGTGGTAATAAAAATGCAAATGTTAATTGTAGGTCTATGATGGGACGTGAACTCCGGTCATAAAAGTCTAATGTGCTACACTCCATCTTTCACACATTCGTACTTTCTGGTATTGATTTACTGCATGTCCGCTTGTAATCCTGGACCCCATCGGGTCCCGTATCCACTTTCTAATTGAAGCCGAGAGAAAATCTGTGTCCATTTACAGTTGTTCATCTTATCATTTAACTGGTAAATGTTTGTGCTGCATCTAAATTTGGCTTTGCATTTAATTTGGAATCATTTTTAGAAATCTACATGAAACCTCATATCATATCAATTGACACAACATGGGATTGCTACCCCAAGTTTAAAAAACTCTGACTTAACAAAGATTTCAAGGAAGAACAACTTAAAACGATTACTTTCACTTTTATCATCACCTAAAGACGGGAAAGAAATATATATATAACACATTTAAAACCAAACCAACATTCATAGAATACACCTAGGAAATACTTAGAATTTGCTCCTGTATAAGCTTGTCAGTCCTATCCCATTGATATGGAAATAATAGTGTAATTTTTGCTTTGCAGGCAATTCCATAAACTGATAACAGAGAAGCAAAATTATCTCGGAGGTGTAAGCTCTTCATAAGGTGCCTTGGACTCTGTATTCATGGATCCATCGCAGCAATGAGGCCATTCTAACTGCAGTTGTGGCATATGGGATTACAAAGATACACAGCTCGTACAAGATTACAAAGACGCAGAGCACAGTGGAAGCCTGTTCATTCTCTGCAGCATCCTCCTTGTTTATGTCCAGGAGATGTGCTCGAAGAGCAGGCAGCCAGTAGGGAATCCTCCATGGCCATGTAATCTGGGCTCTGTGCTTAGACACCGCACATGAAGGACAGGCTTATCTCTGGGGGGCTTGCTGTGAAACAGCTACAGGGGTGTGGGGGGGGGGGGGGGTATTCTACCACTCAAGAGATCTTTTATGGAAACTGCATGTGTTCTTCGATGCATTTACACCTCCATGTTGCAAAGCGATAAAACCTTACAATGTTGGCATGCAAAATGCATTAGCATCTTGAATACAGGCTTATGTATTTTGCAACACGGGTACCATCTAGCTGATGTGCAGGTTGTAGAGGAATTGAAATGAGGTGTAACGTTTTGTGGCTGTTGAAACCCTAGATTTACAAAATGTCTTCTGTCTAGTATGAATGCCAGGGCGTTATCCAGTGAAAGGTTTCAGTTTTCCAAGAGGTCGTAGAGTGTGTAGAGCAGGATAATGCTTTAGTTAAAGGCATAGTTCAACATTTAGGGAAGTACAATTTTTTTGCTTTCTTGTAGAGTGTAAAATGAGAATGAACTTGTTTGTTTAGCTAGTACAAAAACCAAGTTTAAAAAAATGTGTGGTATTACAATGGTTTACGTCCAAGATTATTTCCTGGCTGGGAGCAGTGACTTCCTGGAATCTCTGCATTATCATGAGGTTGCCAGACACCTAATATGGAGCTTCAGATGTGCTGGTAGATGGATTTTTTTTAAACTTTTGGACAGAGCCAGGCTAGCTAAGCTAACCAGCTGCTGGCTCTAGTTTCATATTTATCATACAGACATGAGAGTGGCATCAGTATTTTCATCTAACTCTAACTCAAGAAAGCAAAAACGCATCATTAATTACATCGAACATTTCCTTCAAAGTTAAAAACACCTCTACATATCATCCTGCTGCCATGCTCCTGTACATTCTTTGTTAATAGTGAAGCCACAGTAGTAAACAGGGAACCTTTATGACACATGGGTGGTGGGTTACACCAGTGTTTTTCTTCAAAACCTTCAGCATAGCTCACTGTACTTGTCTGAGCTTGTGAAGGCCTTTGTTAAGTTTCGCCTCCTGTCTCCAAGGACATCTCCTCACCCTGTGTAACCCCGCTGTCACATCACCCCATCCTGCACAACAAAATATTCTCCCCCATTCCAGTTTGTGTTACTATTTCATTTCCCTGCTTTTGTAGTACTCTACACACAAATCCCAGCTCTGGGGCGGATCCCAACTTAACAATGAGCCGTGCCGCTATCTGTGTTTTAACTGGCTCTGCTGGAGGAACTCTGGATCGTAGCCAAAACAATTCATTCACATGGAGTTCCTCACACGCCCATGTTATTTCACTCCTTTATTTTGGAAACTCAACTGCATGGCCTCATTCATCACTGCTGGAACTGTTGCAAATATTTTCTTTTTAAAGAGGGGAGCTGGTGTATAATTCATAGTGTCACCTGAATATATCACACATAAATAATTCAACCAGAAGCTATTACAGTTGTTGTGGGTAGTTGGTGATGATAATAGTCATCATGGAAATAATGGTTATTTATTTTTGGAGTCACTTTAAGTTCTAATGTGGCATTATGTTTATACCCTGTATCTGAATCTGTATGTTCACCGAGTTCAAGCAGTGACTGTAAACACAGCTGTCTATTATCCAGCCCTTCCATTTCTTTAACTAATGTCTCTATCCTCAGCACTTGGCTTCCTCCTGTATTTCTACTTCTGTGGGTAGGGAGATACATCTTGATTTCATAATTAGTTTGTCTCTCATTCTCATTCTTTACCTGCCTTCCTGTCTACGTCGAACACTTACACTTCATCAAGAACTGTTATCATATTCAGTAGAATCTAATATTACTCATGGTTTATGATTCCTGACGTCACTGGTGAGCCACAGACTGTCTAAGCCTTAATGTCAAGATAAACTCACAGATAGAGCTGTGTGTGGGAGTATTTGCTGCTCTACACACCCATACAAAAGTCACTGCTATCAGTGTTAAAAGGTGGGATGGGTCATCCTTCAGGCAACTCACCAGCATTCAGACATGTTTGAAATTGTATGCCTTTTCTGATTAGATAGCACATAAGTCACCCTTCACTAAGCAGTCTGTCAAACTTTAATTTCTAACACAGCATGCAGTTTTCAGCAGTGATAGTGGTATTTACCATTCTAAATTCCTAATTCATTTTGGGTCTTGGATCTCATACAGAAGTTAACCAAAGCAGCCACCTCTCGCTGACGAGAATCATGTAAAAGCGCTTGATGGCAAGCGTTACATATATGAATGCTACAAAAACTGAGGCAAAATTTCAGCATCCTCACCACTTGATGTGGTAGACATGAAAATAAAGAAGCCGCTTTGTTCTTGTTTTGCAGTATGGAGCTAGCCCAAATAAACATAATTAAATGGTATTTCTTTCTTTCTCTTTAAATACTCATTCCGAAAAAAAAACTTACTTGGACAAGCAACAAACTTTAGCTTTAATGTTCTTATTTTTAAACAGTATGTTTCACTGAAAAGAAAGGGCTCTAAGAATGAGGACGTATCGGTAAGGTAGAAAAAAGTAACCCTATCTCACATAATGAGTTCAGCTGAGGTTGCTGCAGTGTAAACCTAGATACCTAAAGGAGCAGTGTTGCTAATGTTACCCTAAATTGAATTACATCTTAGATCCCACAAAGTGAAAGTCACTGAACATCTAACATGACCTGTAACCCGACTGGCTTTGGAAATAACCTAGTATTACTACTGTAGGTAGTTAGCTAGTTAGCCGGGCATGCTAACGTTTGCTGCGTATTTAGTTATTGTATTATCCATTGCTTACACTTTTGCTGTTGTGTTTTGCTTTTGGTAAGGTGGTAAAATAAACCCCACTCAGCAGACTCTTGAGGTACCAAATATTGCTATTACAGAACCATGCACGCCATTTAACGATAATTACAGTCATATAGTCTCACATATCAGGCCACAGAGAAGTTTGAACAGAGATTCTCTCTGCTCTCTGGATGCATGTGAAGTCAGAGCTGGTAGCTGTGGGTAAACACGATATTGTAGTTTGCATACCAGACATCATATCTTCTTTGCACTGCAGTGCTAATTTAATCTCTGTTACTAGGGAGCTACAAACCATGAAGCACGTCATACAAATGGCAATTTGTATGACGTGGCTTCTGGGCCCAAATGTCACATATTGTAACTATTAACACCACACCTAATTTAATTTCAGAATGAAATCAGTGTGAGATATGGATTGTCCACCTCTTTGATCTTGCAGAATATCACATTTTTGTGGTCAGATTTTTATTTGATAGGATAATCTGTTCCACAGGCAGAAACCATCTTCCAGCACCCTTTCAAAAGGGCAAAAGTCATCTTAAAACTTCAAGTGTTGATTGGTTTTAATGAGAGTATGACCTTTCAAGGAAACCCAACAATAAGTGGGATAGCTGATTTAAACAGAATCCATATCAAAGAAGCCCTGGGTTGCAAGAGTGAACGCGGCTCACCGCAGGAGGATGAGCAACTCATTATTCTGTGATTCTGTGACTTACACAGAGAGAGAGGCTGAAGTGGAGAGGACTGGGGAGAACTGGAGAGAAGAGAGAGTGAAAGGGGAGGGAGAGCAGAGAAAACAAGTGTGAAAGAAAGATTTTAAATGATCAAAATTCTAGTCACAAAACATTAGGGCTTATGCTGTGTCTTTTACTTGGAGCAGACAAGGCTCCGCAACTCTGCCAGCTGCCAAGCATGTTGCATCATGAAAACATACTAAAGCCTCAGAGGGTAGTGTTGAACAGCAGGAGGGATCTGAGCAGCATCAACCCTCACTTGCTTGCTGATTTTTCCTACAATACAGTGTACAGAGTACATATGTTGCACTGCAGTTTTACATCTCCAAGATCCCTGGCAGTAATGAGCTATACAGGTGATCATGAATGATAATAATGTAGCAGAATATTGTATAAATTTGCTGTTTCTGTGATCCTCGTGTGCATCAGTGCACACAGCTCAGCTCGAAGTAGGAATGCAAATGGCATTTTTCTGCATTAATCCGAGACACAGTGATTGAATTGCAAATGCACTAAAGTAACTGTTTTTAAAATTCATTTAGAGGCTTTGAATAGTAATGGGTTTTTTCTCCCCCTGCACTGCGCTGTTTAACACAGAGAGTAGATTTTACCTCTTCCAATGCA
Source organism: Nannoperca australis (assembly GCA_036023655.1). Lineage (NCBI taxonomy): Eukaryota > Metazoa > Chordata > Actinopteri > Centrarchiformes > Percichthyidae > Nannoperca > Nannoperca australis. Next base: position 7,098 of record JAVQJD010014284.1, read on the forward strand.
TGAACCATTGACCACACCTGTCATGTTAAAATGAAAAGAACTGTAGAGACGCTACATGCAGCACTCTAATACAAGTTAAAATACCTGCCACTTCATTTTGCATACACTATATCTGTGGAACATCCAGATGCACCCAATAAGCCTTTGTAGAAGCATCTAACTGAACAGAACACCTAGACCAGTGGTTCCTAACCCCCAGAATAATGCGGTTGGTTTTTGCAACACCCCACCCCCAAAGCACTGGGACATTTAACTCATAGCACCACAGTCTCTGAATCTGAATTACTAATAATTTTTGTATGTATGTAACACATGAAGTTACCAAACTCAGACAGAAAGACCACAGACGGAACAACTAATTCAATTTTGGCGTTTGTTTGACTTTCACAAACACACTCAATAAAATCTATTTTAAGGCAAATTATATCGCTGGTGCAGGAGATATAATGTAAAAACCATTTCCCAGTCTAAAATATAACATTTTATTTAAAATATGTTTTGTTTTTTTTTCTCCACAACTGTCTGGAGACCCCCAGAAATAATCTTGGGACTGCCTTGAGCGTCGCAACCCCCAAGTTGAGAACCACTGACCTAGGCAATGTCTGAGGTCCACTGTACCTGGTTTGATCTTGCTGAAAAATATGAACTCTTGACAAACTCTTTCTTGACAAAGAGTCTACAGCCATGCTAATTCATTCAACAATTACATAAACACACGTTTAAAATCTGTGACACCGGTAAATCGTCAGCATGACTGGGCCTCATTTTACCTGCTGTAAATGTCACAGTGTATGTGTGTGTTAGTTCTCTGCCAGTGGTCTGCAGTGTAGAGATTCTTCACCCTCTTAAATGATGACACAAGTCAGCCCAGTGTCTAAATCTGTCCTACGCAGAACTGCAACCCCACAGCAGCTATTTAAAGAAACTTGGATCTCTCTGTCTACACATTATATAACAGACATAAAGGGAAGTATGTACTTCACTTACATCTTGTATCACTTATAACGGATAGTGTAAGATACAATATCAGCTGGTGAAGATTGTACATACTGTATGTTACTGCTTACAAGCATGATGTTATAGTGAGTGTGTCATATGAAGGTCTTTCATGAGTCTTTGATCCTTGGTGGTCTTACCTGGTTCTTTGATGATGCTCAGTTGTACAGTAGCTACCTTACTGAATGATTCCTCTTTTTTGATGTTCAGGTACATATCACCTACAAGCTGTTTCCCACTTATTTCTAACATTTCTGCTCTAAAAGTCCATAGGATGTGAAAAATGCTGTCTAATGTTCATCGCCTTTCATACTGTAGCTAGACTGTACATGAGCATCAGGAATCTTTTTGGCAGACATGATTTTAAATATAATATGTAAATGAAATCTAGTCAAAGTTAAATTTAAGTTTCAGGCAGGAAGGGGAAAATTTGCTTTGATGGCAAGTATCAACTGAAATCAGAATTCACTTCAGGAAATGATACTTTAAAATATGTGAGTTTGAAGATCATACCCCAAATTCTATCATTCATCCATGTGATGAGAAATAAAAAAAGAAATGTGATGAAGTAAATAAGGCAAAAAGCAGCAGCCAGTGCTGGTATTTTCCTTTAACAGACACTTAAATCCTCTTCTCAGAAGATTTGATTCCACACCTGGCAACTTTTATGACCTTTCCTTCTAACCAGACAATATCCTGATAATGTTCTCTGTCTTTAGTTTTCTAGCAGTGACATAAACCACATCACCACACCGGTCCTTTTTTCAGCTGATTTGTTATAAGGTACTTTACCTTTCACAGATTAAACAGAAGGAATAGTAAAACTAAAGTGGGGGGAAAGAAACATATTAAATATAGCAGAAGGTGTGGACATGACAAAAGGAAGAACTTTGACATGTGGCAATTCAGGGTCTGAATATGTATACCCTTTAAAGGAGCTTCTCTGTTCTGGACACTTAGGCTACTCACTCCCTCTACATTCTCAGCAGGTAAAACGTAAGCTAGCAGCAAACACCAACACATCTTTGCGATGATAAATTATAGGAGTGGACAAAATTCTGCTTGTGGATGTGTCGAACCAACAAGGCTGTGACAAAAACAGGAAAAATAGCAGATTTACAATAGCTGTAATCTCAAAATCAGGTGTATCCCTTTGAAGTTACACTCTGAAGCTGAAAGCAGCTCCTAACTGTCCTGCTGTGCAACAGTAACCCTACCTGCTCCTTTAATGTTAAGTAAATACACAGTAATACTGTGTTGCTGTTATTGAGCTATAAACATTATTTCTTGCCTTCTCTACAATGCTGATTTAACAGCTCATTGGTGCTATTTTAAAAGGCATATTAGAGTAAATGCAAATGCTTGCTTGTTTAGTGTAATTCCACTTTATATAACTATCTTGTTCATTCTCTAACAGGGATTTGTCGATCTTGATATTCAAGTATCCATTATTCTTCACACTTTTGTGAAGTTTATAACGGCCTTCAAGATAACAAGGGATCATAAAAGTAAATACAATAAAGACCTTACTTTCCCATTTGCATTTGCTGAGTTTTATTTATCAGGTTTGGATCTCATGTGATTGCATATGTTATCGCTTGCCCAACTAAACTCAAAGATATGAGTTCGAAATAAAGGCACCAAATCAAGCCCTTAAGATTTAAGATTAAATAAAATAAACTTTCAGCTCTGCAGAAAGCAGCAGAGTAGCACTGACACATCTTGTGGCTGTCCCTTTGCCTGCACTGGGGAATACAGGCGAGTATCAAACCTCTCCTCGGGCTATAACCTTTGTTCTCTGATATCAAACCCATACAATAGAGCTGTATGGGATCAAAATCTCTGCGAAACATTGATATTCAGACAAAATAGCAGCAGTGGCCTTTGAAATTATGTTTCCGATGTAAGATCAACCCCTTTCCTTCTAAATGCACTATATTAGTACACGCTACATCACAGAGGAAAACAGTTGGGGATTCAATCGATGTTCACATTGTAATCCAACCCTGTAAAATGTCTACTTTGCCTCAATTCACCAGGCGTGATGGTGATCTGGCGTGTGTGTGTGTGTGTATATGCGTGTGGTATAAGTGTGGATTGTGTATGTAGAGCATGTTGTGTGTTGCAGTAAATCATAGCAGATTCCTCCCAGGGGGACATGAGGGTGATCCGAGGGGATAGTGAAGTGGGATTGGGGGTTGGGGGTTCGGGGGGGGGGGGGGGGGGTAACTGTAAAAATAAAAAAAAAAAAAATAAAAATTATCACCACTTCTTTTTTTTTTCCCCCCCCACCCCCCAAACAAAAAAAAAAAAT
>JAVQJD010014292.1:0-29949 GCA_036023655.1 Nannoperca australis
CTACTGGGCAAGTACTACTACTATTACTACTACTATTACTACTGGCCAAATACTACTACCATTACTACTGGGCAAATACTACTACTATTACTACTGGGCAAATACTACTACTATTACTACTGGGCAAATACTACCACCATTACTACTGGGCAAGTACTACTACTATTACTACTGGGCAAATACTACTACTATTACTACTGGGCAAATACTACTACCATTACTACTGGGCAAATACTACTACTATTACTACTGGCCAAATACTACCACCATTACTACTGGGCAAATACTACTACCATTACTACTACCATTACTACTGGGCAAATACTACTACTATTACTACTGGCCAAATACTACTACCATTACTACTGGGCAAGTACTACTACTACACAGAACACTGCAGTGGAGGCTTATAGCTCACTACAATGCAGATGAGCTGCAGAGAGACACAAGGACTCTACTATTAACGATTAATATAATTACTACCATTACAACTACTACTACTACTACTGTAAGCTGTAAAGACAGCTGTACTCACAGATGAATTACCTATTCACTACAAATATTTCAAATATTTTGCTAATATAACTAAATTACAAATGATACTACCACTACTACCACATTATAGTCTGTACTGGGACCTGCAGAGCTGAACTCACAATTTAATACTAGCCTAATATACTGCTAATATATATTCCAAAATTAGTAATATATTTCTACTACCACTAAAACTGATTCCATTACAACTACTACTGCCGTTAGAGCTACTACCACTACTGTTTATATGATTACACTATTTACTACTAGCTTTCTACTTTTCCTACTACAACTAAGCTGAACCTACTTTTATTTATTTATTATTACTACTTCTGTTTTCACTGCTACTATTTTTCAACTACTACAAATACGTATACTGTTATTATTACGTTTAATACGGCTGCTACACTATTAATATTAACATTTACTTTACTTCTCTTCTTTTGGCTTGTGTGTAAATGCTTCCATATACCTTACTGAGGGGTCATTGTAGAATAAAGAGTAAGAAAAACACAGCACTAAGAATACATGTGGGCTCTTAGGAATAAATCTAGTAGCTGCTGATATTTTAGGCCTCCTGCTTTTATTATCACTGCTGCTGTTGATACTCCCGCTGCCGTTGCCACTGCTATTGAAACTACAGTATTTCTGATTGTCTAAATGTAGATATAACGCTGGTCGCTTTGCACTGGACCTGTGTGATTTTGGTGTGGAAATAACCCCCTGCATCTGATTGTAGGGGCCCCCGCAGAACTTTCATAACTGCTCACAGGAATTCATTTTTGGTGACATATTCTTTTCTTTTTCTTTTACGCACGCAGACACGACGTGCCGTCTCGACGCTCTCGCTGCTTCCGGCCGCTGTGCAGTTGCAATAGGCTGCAGGGTTAAGCTCTCGACGGCCACGGTAACCGGAGAGGTTTTTTGTTTATTTTTGGAGATGTGATTTTATCAGAGGGAGTGAACCAAAACCAAAGCGCTACTGTCTCCCATCCCATCGTCTCAGTGAGCAGTTGTCAGGGAGGTGCGAGAATACAAAATCCTGTTGTGCACCCCCCCACCCACATCCACACACACACACACACACACACACACACACACACACGCCCCCCCAACCCCTTACTCACTGGCTGCGGAGCCTCGAGTTGATGAATGAGGTGTTTTGCGCAGTGATGTCAAAGTGTGCTGCTCTGACACGCGGGGCCTGTGCGGAGAAGTGGCAGGACGCCGCCCTGTCTCCACATTTATCCAGAGACGGTCAAACAGTGTGGGCCTGCACGAATGTCAGCCGCGGTAAAGAAACACAGGCCCATTATCTAATTATCTCTGTCATACATTTGACTGGAAGACGCCCTTTGAAATGTATATATCCTGTAATTGTAGGCTGATAGGCTTACTAGGACTGCTGCCAGTAAAAAGAATGACGATAATAATATTATTAATAATAATGAAACCGTAGACAATTAGCTCAATATGCATTTATTTATCATAAAGTTTTGCTCTAATTTGAATATTGGGTCCCACTCGGAATATTATATCAATATTAGTTACGTTAGAACATTTACAAAGAAACAACAACCAAATAACAATAATAATAGATTCTAATCAACCGTCATCATTTTTATTTCATTTTTTTGTAAATTGATCTCGGGCACAGTTTTATCTGGATAATGTTTGTTACTTTCAGGGGGTGTGCAGGCTAATGGCCGACCCTCTTCAGGTGTCAGTGCCTTATGTACCGACTGTATAATGATTATCTCCAGCTCTCGTTCCAGCCTGACCCAGTACTGCTGCAGCTTGCACGATACTGCGGCGATAACAAGGAGCAGGCACAGCGCTGAGCTTAGGCATTCTACGCCAATACAACGATCAGCATGACATTATTATGGATTGTTATTAATGATGGCGAGTCTGACACCGGCCTGATTGCTCGTTCGTTGTTGTTTTTTTTGTGACACAGCGAAAAGGCCTCTGAAATGCAGATTTGATTATATGGTAATGAAAGGCTTTGTGGACATTAAACACGCCCTATACACAAGAACGCCTCTGATGTCTCGATTATGATTAACGAGAAACGACTGCAGCTACGTGTAAAACACGCAGGAAAGAGACCCAATTCATCATTTTAATCACCACTCAGCTGTTCTGACAGATTCTTTTATTGCCGTGTTTCAGACAATGCGTGGTTGTATGTGGCTCTACACGGTGTGAGCCTGATAGGCGCTTAATTAAACAGAGATATTCAATTAGATTTTGGGAAATCTTTTCTATGTGGATGGGGTGGAAGACATATTGTTGCGTTTTGTTGCTATTAACATGAGATTTATCTGCTGATAACTCTGCACCTCTAATGTAAAAACAGAATTTTCTATTTCTATTTTCTATTTCAACTTCTATTAAGATAAAATACGTATTAAATATATAATTGACAGCATGTGTAATATATAAAAATAGTAACATTTTGAGATTATTATCTTAATACACTGGTGATTCAGTACATTATATGGATATTAAATGGTGAGTTTTAAGGTAATCATTATTTTACTCAATTTTAAAATCAAATATCCCTTGTAAATTAATAAATAAATGAAGTATCCCCTCCCTATTAGGGTGAACCACATAAACTTAAAATAAAAACAGAATTGAATTTTGAAATAAATATTCCACAATGAATTACTAATTATTGTAGTACATTATTGTGTGTAATCACATCCTTAACAAGAATCAGATGTTCACTGCAGATGTGATGTTTTGTTTGCACAGCTCAAACAAGTGCACAGGATGCATCAGTTCAAATCAATCTTGATCAATTTCTGAGGGAATTTTTCCTATTGTTAAATTAGCACCTGTATTTATTTCCTGTATTTATCACTTCCGTGTCTTGCTGCTGGAGCCTTTAAAACAATGGACCTATTTGCTCTTATTTTATGGAAGTCACAGTTAAGTTTTATACCCGTACAGGTCGGTTTCTCCCTGTTTTTTACTGAATGGCAGCCTGTCCAGAGCCGCTGGAGCAAAGGCTGCTGGGAGGCCGCAAGCGTCAGACTCTCCTGTTTGAAGTGGTAGATGATTAAACGGGCCATGACAGGTGTAAAAGCAACCTTTGTCATTTTGGACATGTACCGTCCTTGCTTCCTCGACTCGCCCACAACGGAACACCCAGCTCACCTGCCTGCTTATACTGAGTGTGTGTGCAGGGATGTGTGTGCGTGTGTTTGAGTGTGCAAGCCGGTGTTGTAAGAGGATTTTCTGGTGGGGATTGAAGGCTGCATTCCCGGCCAGCATCATGTGATGAATGACACATATATTCTTGATCATTTGAGAAGTGTAAGCTTGTTGTCTGTGCATTTACGGTCTTGGCTCTGTGCTGCCACAAATGACGGTACACACTCCTGGGGAACAGAGCCAGGCGCGTCTGGGACTTGAGAAAGAAGGAGGCACATTTATCTGTTGTTATGGATTATTCCTTGTGTCTCCAGCAGCTCCAGTTTATCACTGCACCGTCACGATGTCACATCAGCCTGACACAGGGTTCACTTGACCTATTCTCTTGGCTTTGGCTCCAGTCACACATCAACTTTAGCATTATGTTATTGTACTATGCTCTTGTCTTATTCCCTTGAAAAAGAGCCTTGTTATCAGTGGGAATGCTCCAGTTAAACAAAGATAAAAAAATAAAACGTCGATATTTCACTTTAAGATTTCAAAGGAGACACAGGGATTGTTCTGTAATTCTGTGGAATACAAATTCAACCAAAGCTTTCGTAAGAAACATAGAGGCTAAGCACGTTGCTCTGTAATATGCGGGATTAAGTCATTAGTAGAGATAAGGCATGCCGCGTGTACTTATAAAATTAATTTGCAAGTTGTTCAGGTTGTGCTTAGTCATATTGGATGTGGGATTAAGCGGATAAGGGGAAGGATCTCCTGCTGCATTATGATATTAGTTTGTACACTTTTCCAGCTGTGCTTAATTTTTGATGTGGACTCTTTGATCAGCAACAAGTTGTCTGCAAAGGACCAAAGTCCACTGACTATTTTTAGATGTCCTATGATGTGGATGGAAGAGTTGATGCTTTTATTATTGGCTATAGAAAAGTGAATGTATGACTGTTTTAGTGGGAGAAAAATGTTCAGTCTTTATATCCCAGTGTTTTGGGGACTTTTACTTTTGGTCCAACGTCAAAGGAAAGAGCCAGAAGTCAGATAAGCCCCCTAATCCATCACTTATAAAACTTAAGTGTTTAAAAAGCTATTAAAACAAGATAAGGCACAGATGTACAATTCAACACACTTATCCACTAATTTTATTTACAGTGCGATCACTACAGTGTTTTATATGTTAGTGGGAAAAAATGACCACAACAGCAATTCTGTGCAGGTGTGACCTGAAAATGTAAAAGTAAATATCCATATTCAAGACAAAGGAAGATTAGAGATTATTTTAGGCAGGAGATGAATCGGATTCATTCAAAAAAAATTTAAAGTATATTACAAAAATATTTCAATTATGTCTCTTAGCCCCCAAATCCTTTTGCTTTATTTCAGTTAACGTTCTTTGTTGTTTGAGATTTAGTGGATCTTATAGGAGAATTTCATCAGTACTGTTCCTAACAGGGTACTGGTGGTTACAAACCTGGGGGTCGGGACACCTCCAACAGGTCACAAGATAAATCAGAGGGGTCATGAGAGGATTTAAAGACATAGATTGACATTTTGGGAAATGTGCTTATTTTCTTACTTGCCAAGAGTCAGACTAAAAGATTGATACCACTCTCATGTCTGTATGCTAAATATGAAGCTACAGCTAGCAGCCGATTAGCTTAACTTAGCACAAAGAAGCACTGAAGGCAGGGGGAAAAGCTAGCCAGGCTCTGTACAAATTCAACAATCAAAGCATACTTGCTTTAGCTTTGGACAGAGCCAGGATGTTTTTTTTTGTGTTTCCAGTTTTTGTGCTAAGCTAAGATATCTGGCTGCAAGCTGTAGCTTCATGGCAAAAAAGCCAAATTTAGAATGCGAAAGTGTATTCCCCAAATGTATTGATACAAAACCCTGTTTTCTGGCCAAAACATTTTTAAATTCAGTCTTCAGTTGGACTGTTGACAACTTGTGGACGCCAAGCTTCATTTACTCAAAGACGCCTGACCGGCCGTCGTTCTGTCTCTGGAAAACTGAGCCTCATCTCTTGTGTAGATTCCTACGCCGTGTTATTGTTTCCATGCTAACGTCTCCATCCTGTGGAGCCAGCCTCTCTATATGTGTTTTGTCTCAGGAGAGAAGGTCAGGTCTCCAGTACACTTTGTGTCTTTCCCTGAATCAGCTGTTTGGAGCTCCAGGCTGAGAGAAAACAGCCTTGGGCAGAGGTGACGTCACTGATAGCAAAACAGAGACAACTTGGAGGTGAGTGGGTGGTGGTGGTGGCGGCAGTGGTGTGGGGTACGACTGAGGGTTGGCTACTTGGGCCTGGCATTATAGTGAGTATGAGTAGAGTATGGACGGAGCAGCTGGCAGACCTTGCAGGCCCACTCATGCTTTCAAGGTCTACAGAGACTCAGCTGCTTGTTAGAAAGATATGAGAGGAGTGTGTGGTGTAACTGAAACAATCACCAATTGTTAAAGTCTAAATTGGAGCACAGATGGAGTAATACGGGTGCCAATTTTGGGTGTTGTTCAGGAATTGAGAGAGATTTTGAGATTTTGATGTCACAGTAGGAAAAGCACGTGTAAAACAGAAAATGGCTGAATTACAGGCCAGGGCCAGGGGCCACTCCGGGGGCTGAGGGGTTAAGGCAGTGACCACGGTCACGATGAAGTCCTAAATTCAGCTCTGGCTGGAGATCTTTGTTTCACGTCATTCCCCATCTCACACACAAACTCCACTTGAAGGCATGCCTCTTCCGGGAGTAGTTACTCACCTAATATCCCTTTTCTTTCCATTCTTCTCTAAAAAAAGAGAAAAAAAAGATTGAATTTGCTATGGACTTTTTCATGCACCTTCAAACTTCTGGCACCTATTTCCGAAGGCTCCTCCTTGATCTATTGTGGCTTGCATTGTACCTCATTTGCACGTAGACAAAAGCTCCTGTGACTTGAATAAATGTAAATGTAAGTCTACCTACCCAAAGTCTCTAGTAAAACATTCTTCCCAGAACGTGTAACCAGAAATAGATCACGGCATGGATATGGAGCCCATGCATGTGGCCACTGTAGCTGCCTCTTCAAAAATGTAATTACATTATAGACACGGATACTATGTGGACACCACTTCACTGTGATTGGTTAGCTTGGGCTTCTTGTGTTTTCTCCTCCAAGTTTTTGATGTCATTGTTAGAAGATGGCATCAAGGGAATAAAATGAACAATATTAAAAAAGATACAGCCTGAGCATGTAAAATACACACACACACATATATATATTTATATATATATATATATATATATATATGTAACATTTGTATAACATTTGTTTTATTGGAAATTTGGGTGAACCGACCTTATAAATGCATGCAGAAATAGCAGCGAGATGTTACACAATGTTTCAAAGAAACTGTCTCTCCAAGTAGGAAATGTCTGGCCTTGACCTTCTGTAAATACAGTTAAACTTTCTTTCCAGGGGAAAATGTGTTCAAATGTGTCTATAGCTTTTCAGTCAGAAGAACAAATAAGCTCTCTGAGATCTGATAAGATTTAAGTTTCACTCAAAGGGGTCTGGAGCTCCAGCAGACATGGCCGACTTTGCTCAGCACTTGTCCTTCCATGACCGTACAACCTCGCCTCGTCTCAGCCTCTCACACATGCAGACAAACACACACTCACACAGTTCCCCTTCCACACACATCAAACACACTCTCAGACTGACTTGGAGGTTTCTGTCGCCCTCTCCTTCATTTTAGTCAGTTGCCAGACAATGAAAACATTGAGCGGCAGTTTCTATGGCGTGACCAGGGCTTTTGTTTGACTGAAAAACATATGCATTCTACATGCTCCAATTATGGTTTTATCAGATCGCTGTCAAACACACAAATCATGCGCCTTCCTTTGTGCCCTCTCTGGCGGTGTGTACTGTACCATGCGGAGCAGTGGCTCGCTGTGTTTGCATGTTTGCCCATGGTGGGTGTATAATATGTCAGGCTGGTTCGTGTCCCTGTTGGCAGAAAACACACGGCTTAGTCGAAAAACAATGTGTCACCATCCCTTCTACTTTACAGTAACAGATTGGTTTTGAATGTAGAACTTCCTTGTGTGAATATTACAACTAAATTAAACATGAGCGGCGTTACCTTTCTTCAGTACCTAACATCCAATCACCACTCTGACCGCCATAGCTGGGTCCCGTTTAAAAAAAAAAAGTTTTTAAAGGAGGCCATATCAGGGTGATCTGCAGCACGTACAGTTAAATCCCTTATTGTGACTTGCACTGTACGCCTCAACAAAAGAGGCCAAGAAAGACATAGCTGATCTGACTTACCATTGCCTCAGTTCTCGATTGGCCTGATTTCCGTTCAGTGTCAAAGTCACGTCCACATTGCAAGTTATTTCACAAGAATGCTGTTATCAAAACTAAAGTTGTATAATCATAATATGAATATATAAAGACAGAATGGTAAACCTGTAGTTGGAAAACTGTTGGCAGATAATTGTATAAACATATAAACTGTAAAAAAAAAAAATTAAAAAAATCTAATTTAAATTTGGGATTTGTTTCCAGACCCAGACAAAAATAAATCCTATAGTGAACTTCAAAAGGAGAAGTCCTCTAGCTTGACCTCGGCCGACAAACCCTGGCCGGGGATGTGGTTTGTTTTGATAGACACCGGTCAGCAGCTTAGGTGCGTAGGCTTCACTAAGTCCAGTGTTTACAGATCTGCTGGAACGCAGCCTCATAGCTTCAAAATGCTGCGTCCAGGCAGGCAAATGTCACTGAGGTCTGAGGTCTGGACCGGCTGATATTATCCATGAAACATGGTGAATCGAGGCGAGGATGGAGCGGTCGTCACATCTGGAATCTTCAGTGTGACTCTGTGACACAATGTGAATTGGAAATCTACATTTGTGGAACAATGGTAAATATGAACAAGACATCCAGCATTTGTCTTTTGTGCTTTATTGCTTATTATCTACATCTGCTGCAAGATGAAAAACCTGCTGATTTTGAGATCTCCATCTTTAACATTTCTGCCTCCACTCCTATACAATCGAGGTGAGTGGAATTTTGTTTGTGGTGTATTGAAGTACGGCAATAAAAATATTTAACAGTGATCTGTTTCCAGGATCAGTGTCCCTGTTAATCTGGATAAGACACAGAGTCAGTCAGGAGGGACTATTTCTTTTGTAGAAAGAAGAAACTGTAATTTCCCCTAACCCTTAAATAACATATTAAACGTTTTCCAGTTTCATGAACTGGAGAACACAAAATAAATGTGTACAAAAACACAAATGGCTAGGCCTAAGCTAACTGTTTCCCCCTACTTCCATTCTCTATGTTAAGCTAGGCTAATCACCTCCTGGGTCTAGCTCTAAACCCACAAGACATCAGAGAGGTTTCAATCTTTTTTTAACATTAGCAAATAAATTGAATTAGTGTATTTTACAAAATGTTGAACTACTGTCTCATCTGTGTCATCTCAAAGCTAGGAGCAATTGGTAGGATGTAGCTGATAAGGTGCACCAACACGTTTTAAAATCAACACGTCTCTACAGAGCTTTGATGATGTTTTATTCGTCTAAGAGATAATTTCTAAATTGCTAAAAAATCTTTATCTTCGTGAACTGTGTTGGATATATTACAAAGTAAAGTAGCATGAGCGCAGTTCTTATCACAAAACGTGTTCGCATTGCAGTGCAACACCTTCACATTTCCTCATCACAGAGCAACAGGCCTTGTTGTACATGTGCTGTGAGTCATTCATCAGTGTCCTTTACACCTTAGACTTTTGCCCCAGAGTAAAGTACCTGGAGCACTACATGCCTCCTCTTAACTTCGTACAAGACACCTTTATGCCTCTGCGTTTTATGGCAGAAAGGATAAAGGTCATCATGAAGGTCGTTGAAAAGATCCAGCGAGGGAGAAGACTGAACTGCAAGTCTGCGTGGGAGAGAAGGAAGCAAGGACGGATGAATAGAGGGAGGGAGAGGAAGAAGAAGGAAGAATTATGACTAGGCGGGAGGCTGCTTTCCAACACCACGCATCGCTGGTGTGTAAAAGCTACACCGCAGGAGCGTGCGCACATGCACAAATACACACCTAGTGGGATTCCTACCTGTGACTCAGGTCAGTGGGAGTCTCAAGAGCGAGAGGCGCTAATAAGTAACAGTGTTATATGGCTGTGTTAATAGTTAACGTGGCCCCTAGACACCGTGCCCCTGGCCTAAGCACCTGCAGCCCCTTTTACAGGCATCATCCACGGAAAGAACAAATAGTCTGAATGCTTGTTGGGCACATCAGCTTTACACGAACCATCTCGTCTGACATGCCAACAGGTGTTTGGCGGAAAACAGCCAAAAAGAGAGCAAGAACTTTGGTTAACAGAACACAGGGTCAATTATTGAAGATCAAACTTTGTTATTAGCTCCATAAAGCCGGGGCAAGCTCTCTGTACCACTTTATTGCCCAGTTTTTCTCTCTTGTCTTCCAGCTATCCCTCCAGGGTCATAGTAACAGGAGTGAGTGCTATCTGTTTGCCCGACTCCCCCTGATGGCCTTCTGGCTTCACACACACAAAAGAATATTTGACAAACACCCCGGCCAAAATCTTGTAGCTGCTTCAAAATTAGCCATTGCTTTCCATTCTCTTCCTCTCTCTCAACACACAGACACAGACACACACACACACACAAACACACACAAGCATGCATTGGCAGGCACACATCCATCCAAAACAACCCTCACACAAACACATGCCTCTCCAGGTTTTTGATAAATAGAGGCAGAATAAAATCAAGCCCAGGTCAGGACAACCTCGCGATGACCCACCGGCTCCTTCTCCTGTCATGACCTCTCTGACCAGCTGTTAAATCTGGCCTGTTGGCCCATCCCTGCTGCCAAGTCAACCGCACGCACACGCCCAACACTTGTGCATAAATGTACCTGCACGTCAGCACAGCAGTCAGGTCTCCTCTTTCTACAATCGGTGTGTGATACCTTTATTCAGTACTCCACGTCCGAGCAGAATTGATCAAGTCTCAAAGTCCAAAAGCTTGATGCGAACGTAATGGCAGGGACATCAAAAGCGCACTAAGGCAATGTTAATGCTTCTCTATCCGGGCAGATGGAGGTGTGTGTGCACAGTGCAAACAGACCCTTGTACCGAGGAGGCTAAGCTGGAGCACTCAGCAGTGTAAAAAAATCTGGGCTAATGTCTGTTTCTCTCACTAAATTGTTTTTTGATAAGGGAATATCTGGAGATAAGTGTTGTCACTATCCTATCTGAAAACCGGAAGCCAGTTCGATAAATCTTCCCTGTAATCTAATAGGAGTCATGGGCAGTAGCTGCCATCAAGGGAATACTGTCTGCTGCAGCTGGGCTGAAGTGAAGACTTACTCTGATTAAAAAAAACAGGGGAGAAGTTTAAAAAAATGTACAACCTATTTACGTTAAACAAATGACTAAGGCTACTCATTCAGGATTACTTTGGATTTGTTGACATGTTAAAGTAATACTGATAGCCTTTGTCAGTTGCCTAGTGACAGTGTATCTCTGTTACAGTGCACAGAGCTAAAAAGAGAAACAAAGTGGAGACATTTGTGTTACATTCTGTGTACCTCAGGCAGGGCCAAGATGGTGACCTCTTTTAAGGATAAAAGTGTCAGAAGCCTTTATTATAACCACCGCTTTTTTGTTTAAAGTTGACATATCTATACATTATTCAGTATATTATAAATTCTGAAATAATTGCAGATAATGGTTAAAGATAACAAAGGTAATTCCAGAAGACCATTTTATTTCACATTTGTTTTCACCTTTGTATTTTTTTTTATCCAAAACACGGGCACTGTAGTATATTTAGTGTCAGTTCCACGTCCACTGTCCTGCTGCTGCCCGGAATGTGTATCCGCTGCTAAAAATAGTCCTCAACATATTATCTTTTTACTCCTGTTTGAGGATGATTTGCTGAAAACTACAATGCCCAGCTGATATAGAAAATGATTCAGCCTTTAAAAAAAAAAAAAGAATGAAGAACCAATAAAGCTGTGACCCATTTTTAGATTGACGTATTCAGTGGGACTGAATGGGTTTTGGATTGTGTGCTGTACCCAGACAGGGGTCTCAAAGTAGGACTGAAACATTGTTGGGTTAAGTCTTTTCATGGGATTTGTTGATGGTAAGAACAATATCAGAGTAAAAGAGTACTTCTCAGTCACTTTTCCCAGTGACTTGATACACAAGCTCTGTAGCACAGAAGTAAAAATTTGATAAGAGTTATAGTCTCTGATATAGCTGATTGCACATTTGAGTAGATAATCAGTACACTGTAATACATTTCATCTGACCAGACAATTCAGATAAAAAGCATTTAAAATGCATTACAAGGTGATAAACCTTGTATTATCATACTGTATAACAACTAACAAAAACTAACTGACTAAATGGTAATATAATAGTTGTAGGATGTTTTTCGCACTGTATTGATTTGAATGTGAGCCAGTGGCTTGCTTAGACGGTAGAAAATCGATTTAAAACATACTTAATTGTACCTGCAAATCCTTCTCCTACCACAGAGGCACTTAATCATTCCACCTCCTCACTGTTCTCCAGATCTTTTTCTGTGACAACAATCTAACTCTCTGAGCTGGTCTCCTTCCCCCCGGTGACCCGGGCACCCAGGGGTTGGTGTTAAGTAAACTTTGTCAGCCACGCAACGATCTCCAGCAGAGAACTGTCTCTCTGCTCATCAGGAGACCTTCTCCATGACCCCCACCTCTCTGCCTTGGCATTCCTCTGCCACACCACCTCCCTGACCCACCTTGTCTTCATCTCTCCTGCCCTCCCCCGTCAGCCCCGCCATACGTCCGTCGCCTTGGGTCCTGCTCTCTGTCCCAGCAGCCCGTGCGGCCGGCTGGTGTCTCCTCCGTTGGAGACAGCCTATCAGGGGCCCCACGTCATCTGTCTCCAGGACCTGACTGACAGGTCGACCTCAGAGATTACCGACTACTATCAGAGAAGGAGGGGGGGTTGTCTGTCCTCCCTAAGTGGATGCTCCTTTCTCTCACCATAACACTGGTTGGGAACTGGAACCTACTTTAGGCCTCTGAAACTCTGATGTGGCATTTTATCTGTCTGGGAGCTGCTCTGTTGATTCGCTACAAGGTCTGCAGGCACGGAGTACCAGACAGCGACAGATATGAATTATCTTGGCCAGTGTAGACGGAGAGAGGAGAGAAAACCTCAAGCTTGTTGGTCTTTGCTGTAAACATCTAGCGAGTTTCAGCTGTCCATCCGAGGGGTTTGCAATAACAGCAGGAAAAGTGCCAGTCTGCTATCAAGGTCCAGATGTTGCATTCCCAGGCTTCATCCTGAGACCTTCAACCTTATTAAAATATTAACAGGGTGTTTTCGTGGTGTGTGAAAATTCTTCCAATGCAGGTCGAGAATATTCCATGACCATCAATGTTAGCCTCTTCTTGATTCAGACACAAAACAATAAGTAACAAAACATAAAAAATGAACACTGATAGGCTAACTGTGAATATAAAGTTGCTTGTTAAAAGAGTAGTTTGAAATATTGAGAAATGCGCTTATTCACTTTCTTGCCAAGAGTTATATGAGAAGATTGATACCACTCTCATGTCTGTACGTTAAATACGAAGCTACAGCCAGCAGCCAGTTAGCTTAGCTTAGCTTAGCATAAACTGGAAGACTTGAAACAGCTAGTCCGGCTCTGTCCAAAGGTCACAAAATCTGCCAACCAGCACCACACTACTTAATAGGATCATGTTATTTTTAATCTGTACAATAACCAAAGTTCCAGTGTTGTGTTCTTCGCCACAGTACAATCTCCAGTTTTTAGTCCTATGCTAAGCTAACCAGCTGCTGGCTCTAGCTTCATATTCAATGCAAGAGTGGTATTGATCTTCTTGTCTAAATCTCAGCAAGAAAGTGAATGATTATTTCCCAAAATTTCAAACGTTGCTTCTAACGTTTGTTTTTCCAATCACAACCTTCAAATTCTCAAAACGGTCTGCCTTTTACTTTCTATAGGAGCCCTGGTATATGTAATCTAGCCTCAATCTTTTTACATTGACTCTACCAGAGGCTTCAGGCCTTAAAAAAAGAAGATACATTGCGCTCTGCCAGGTGGTGTGAAGCAAGCTGACTCTCAAGCTCTTGTCATTGCTCTCTGTCTAGAACATGGAGCCCTGGGATATTTGTGTATCGTGTATTGATTTGGAGGTACAACCCTTGGCTGTAAAACAAAGATAAAGAAGTTAGGCATTAACTACTTTTTTCCAGGGGTCACTCTGATCCTGTTTCACATAGCTGGAACCCACCTGGAAAAAAACACCAAAACGCCTGCTCATGTGATGGACTCTGGAATATTGATTTTTCTCTCCGAACAAAAAAAGGCCTTTGCAGTCAGTATTTCCCTCTGCGCTCAGATAGGGCTGCTACATTCCTCTCTGCTCCCTCCAAGGTTACTGCCTGCTCGGCAGAAGCGAGCACCTGTCAGATGTACGCTTGTTTTGTTACACAATGTGTCTTTGTAGCATTTGCTGTCTCCATAGAACCCACTGTTTTTTTTTTCTAGTAATGGAAAGAAATTCAAAGAAACAAAAAGCATTGCTCTGGGGGAGTTTCCTTGTTGGCTCTATCTGAGATCACAAGGATTACAAACTGTTGAACTCTCTACGCGCATGTGGCTTAAATACTGATCCCAAAGCCAACCTTGTTTAGAGATCGTCACCTGGCCCCCATGCAGGAGGACAGTGTCATCAACAACACCTTGTTTGCTTAGTTGAGAGTCAAATGTGATGAGGTTTGCACTTGTTGATTAAGTATGTCTACCCCATTGTTCTACATACTTGAAGAGGTGTGACATTAATCACATCTAAAGAGAGCTCTAGGTTCAGTTGGTTAATGAGTTCAGTTGAGTAATTTTACTTGTTGCTGTGATGTAACAATAATACTTGTAGTTATTCATGTTTTTTTCAAATAAATAAATCAAAAATAAGAGCATACTAAAAAAGTGCTTTACAAGTTATGCGTTCTGTGTTAGTTAATTCATTTAAAAACTGTATTAAAATGTATTTTAACCATTTTTACTTGACTGGAAATTGCTGCTCTGTTAGTGTTTGTAATCTACTCAATAAAATTAATAGTTTGCAGCATTTGTAACCCTCGTCAGGAATCTTTTCAATCTCAGCATAAAAAGCACTTGACAGTTTACTGCCGAGGCAAAGGTTGCACCTCCACAGTTTTATAGAATTATTAAGTAAGCAATTATGATAACCCACTGTTTTAAAGATAATAGGATGATAAGGTTCTGCCAAACTCACACTGTAGTTTGCCCTTACGCTGCTCTTCCTGAGGAGAAAATCAATATATTTTGCACTTAGGCCACTTCGTCCTCTCAACATGCCGAGTGTTTATTTTACCTGTTGAGCATTATAAGTTCCGGATGATCCACAGAAACTAATTATTCTAATCTAAAAAATACACCTCGTAGCTTCATATTGTAATGACCCTGCTCGGCTAGTGGCATTTTATCAAAGCTCATAAACCTTGAATGACTATATATTGATAAAGACTGTTTAAAGTGTCATTGGAACGATAACATTTGCACTGTAAATGTGGCTTGCAGGCTCCGGCCTCCAATCGTGCTGCGATGATAAGGACGGCACTGAGTGGGGCCACAACCAATAGGTCAAAAGTCTGAATATTTGTTTTGTGGATGTTGAAAGCCAAGTTTTACTTTGTCACAATCATTAAATGAACATAATTAAATCACCTCAGGGTCAAACCTGCGAGCTTCTGAAACCAGAAGGTAAATTAACGGTGATAATAAGTAAAGCATTTGCAATTTATGCAATTTATCCTTAATCATTGAACTCCAAATAATTAGTGTTGTGTAAGGAATACGATCTTGCAGGCACCCTCCTGTTCTGATTCCACATGCACATGATTTTATGTTTGTATAATACAAAGAAAATATTGTATGTATTGTGCTGTATACATTTGAAAGCACAAAAAGTTATTAAATCACAAATAAGTAGACGACAAAAAGCATCGAGTTACTTCTTTCTTGTTGTATTTGCTGAAAGTTTGTTGTTTGTGTGAACCTTTGGTGTTAGTTTTAACTACCCTCCACTGAGAGAGAGATGGACGAGTGGTTTGACACTTTGCCCTGATCAATATCAATAAAGCAATCAGCATGTGAGGGGCCTATATGTTTTGAGGAGGGATCTGCGGGAGGAAATAACTAAGTTTATGGCTTTACTGTGGAGGTGGAGCTGCTGCTGCCAGGTACACCAACCCACCCGTACAAACACATGTATGGTTATATCACCTTTGGCGACACTGAGTGACTTAAAGTAATTCCCTGAAGGTTTACTATATCCGTAACCATGACTAATATATAGTAAAC
The DNA here is from genome assembly GCA_036023655.1 of Nannoperca australis. Taxonomy (NCBI): domain Eukaryota; kingdom Metazoa; phylum Chordata; class Actinopteri; order Centrarchiformes; family Percichthyidae; genus Nannoperca; species Nannoperca australis. The sequence continues at coordinate 16,119 of JAVQJD010014292.1, forward strand.
TTTACCCTAACTATAAATAAACCAAAATGAAGATAAATTAGCTTCTGCTGAGTGCACCAGCAGTTAAAACAAAACCGTTTATGTCCTCCGTTTAACAAATGTCCCCAATTAACTGGCTTAAAGTCCCAAAATGAGACACAAAGAAATCCTCGGGCCCCACGTCAGGCCCTTCCCTTCTTCTCTGATCCTCGAAGAGTCTGTCCAGACAGCCAGATTGCACTTTGCTCAGCCCCGGCCATAAACTGAGACAATAAATTCAACCGGACTTTTGAACTGGATGACATGAGAGAGAGAAAGACAGGGAGAGGACCTTCAGACAGTAAGCGATCAATTCCTCCAACATGGAAGGAAAGCCCAAGTGGCCAAAACAGACGGAAAGAAGTATTTATCCCCTTTTCTTTATCTGTGTGGTCCGAATTGATTTCTGCTGCTACAGGTCTAAAAAAAAAACAACGAAAAAACTGAAAAACACTGACATTGAGAATTTGAAACTAACTGTAATTTGAAATGTGTTGTGTTGCAGATGGCAACATTCAAGGTCTAATACTGAGACCTCATAAATCAATACAGTGAAATCTGAAAAATGCATTTAATGTTCATTAAAAAACTTTTGGTTTTCATTGCTTCATGCTGAAACCCGGACTGACAACTGGGAACGCAACATGTGAAGTTCCAGTTCTGTATCAAGGCATGGTAGTAAATTTAAGCTTCGCTGCCAGCCAAGGTGAGGATTAACAAAGTGTTTTAAAGTGAGCCTGTCGCTCGGAGACAGCCAAAGAACAACCTCTAGATGGATGATGGTGTCTATAACCTGTTGCCAATAAATAGAATGCAGTAGTAAGTGTCCTATTTCTAATTTTGTTGATTTGTCCTTTGCACCACAAATGTATCTATGACAGGAGAGGCCTACAGTATTTAGTCATTGGATGTTACTGCCACCTTGTGATGTGCTCTGAAACTTGCATGTTGTCAGAGCTTCACTTCACAGTAAATGTGGAGAGAATATATTTATCTGTCAGATCAGAACTTCAGAACCAGCGCCAAGGGCAAAGCCTGAGGGTGGGCGGGGGTGGGGGGCGGGCAGAGACTTTTCCTCCCCTGCTGCATGCTGACTCCACCGGCAGATGGATGTCACCGACCCTTCTTTCTCGGTGATCACAGCAGAGACTTGAAGCAGGGTCAGTCATTTTCCTGATCCTGGTCGCCCGCTCGTCTCTCCGGGGGTTCAGCTCATCTCTATCTGCCGCTCGGCGGAGCCTGCAGTGCCGGGCCACCATCACTCACACTCTGCGGGGCAGCCGGTGGATTAACTGACCCCCCCCCCCCCCCCCCCCCCCCCCCCCGGGGGGGGGGCGCGCCGGGAGAGGAGAGAGGGGAAAGGAGGAGAAGGAGGGGCAAGACCAGCAGCCTCAGGGGCTGCCGGCTCGCTCTTGTCACAGCTGGGAGGGGAGGATGGGAGGGATGGAGGGAGGAGGAGGGGGTTTGGAGAGGGAGGAGGTAATCCAATGAGACACAGAGAGGAGAGGCAGTGTGAGGGCAACGCCTCACAGCACTGGGAATCTCTCTCTATCTCCATCTCTCTCTCTTTCCCCCCTCCTCTGTCTCTGAAGCGTAAAAACCAAAGGACTCTCATCTCCCATTCAGTCTACTCTGTACTTTGGCTGAGGGCTGCTCTCATCATTTTAAGCCTCTCTTTCCCCAACAGTTCAAAATTCTCCTTCATTTTTTCCCTAATTTTGCTTCTCTACCACCTAAAGGATGAATTGATAACCATAAATCTGGACTATTTTTGTCACTCCTGTGTCTTTAGGAGGCAACATCTTTCTACTGGAGTCATCTTTGTTCTTGTGCTCACAGCTGCTGAGTGTACAGTGGCTGCTAGTGGGGAAATAGGTTAGTGTGCCTGTTTGGTGCCGGGCAGCAGAGGTGATTGAATGTTCTGTGTACGGTGGAGACGAAGAGGAAGGGGGTGCCTTCCTAGCGGTAGCGCTCTTTAGCCCTGCGACCATTCGGGGACAAGGTGACTTGCGATGCTGGCGTTGAACTTCGACCTTTAGCGAAAGTGTCAGACAATATTCAGGAAGGACAAAGGAAAAAGCAACGGAAACAACAAATACACGTAGACATTTTCTCCATTTTTGAAGTCGTGTAACAGGGCTGACCTGTGGGTCTGCTGTCTGTGGACGCCATGGACATCAACCTTCAGTCGCATCGATTTTACTTCCCCCAGATCTACTGTGCAGAACCGGGGGCACAGCCACAGCTCACTGAGTTCAAAGTCAGGTAGGCTTCCAACTGTGGGAAATAACACCAATAGATGAGTGATCCATCACTGATCATCATCTCTTGAATGATGGAGGCACCCAGGTCTGATGTCTCCGTTTGCTTTTGTCAGTATCAGGTGTCTTTTAGATCCACCCAACACGTAGCTAGAACATCATGATTGTCTTTTCCAACAGATTCCCAGCTGCTGCTGCATATGAACCGTTTCTGTGTATGATGATTGCTGCTGTGAGCGGCTGGTTGCCCTTGCAGGGGGATGGGGCTGCATGCTAATGTGTTAGCTAGCTGTGCAGAAAAGTGTTAGGCTCCTGGGAGAAGCAGAGGGCATTGATGGCCTATGGAGGACCTTGCCAAGTTTGGACAGAGGGGGTGACAGTGCAGCAGTTGTGTTATATTTGCCATCCAGGGTCCTGTGGGCAATGTAGGCTTGTCTTGTTGGCTGCGTCTGGGGCTCTTTTGTTCTCTGTGTTTACGCCTCTTTCATTCTTTTTCTACTCTTCCTCTCCAATCAACGCGGGAAGTGCTCAGAGTGGCTTGTTGCATCCACAGCCGACGCCTGCCGTCATGGTTGCAGAGCGCTCCAAGACGCATGCTCAGATATGCAACAGCTTCCCTGTTCTTTGTCTTGTTGAGATGTAATTGTGCTGGATGGAGCTGTTGCATTCAGCCATGCAAGAAGTTAGACCTGATGCTGTGTGACATCCACATAAGAAAATATCTGTCTTTTCACTCCAAACAATCAACATTTTTTAAGCTTCTATTGAGCCATCTGTCGCTGTATCCATCCATCCATCCTTACATTCATGTTTTGAGAAGTCCTTGTAATCGTGTGTGCGATACGTTTGACCATTCCTACTCTCACAGCTCTGATTAGTACAGCTTTAAGGGACTCAGCTAGAGTTTTGCCCACACTAAGCTGCTTTTAGTTGGGCCAGTGCTACCGGGTGGAGCAGTTTTATGGGGCTACAGCGTGTCACTATCACGGCCTGGCCGAGCTCCCTGGTGGCTCCATGGGAGTCCGTTCAGAGCTGGGGAGGCATTGCCAGGAGAATAAGAGGGAAAAAATTAGGGAGTATCTGTACATGGCTTTCTCCATTTTAACTTGAATGTGTTACTGTACATGTCATACCTGTTGTCTTTCACCCAGGTTAGTGTTTCACTTTATGACCAGAAGTAATTAATAAACAATTAAACAGGTTCGATCCACTGTGGTCTCACCTCAGTGACCTTCTGTGAAATGTCCACATCAGCAAACATCAAGAAATGTCAGCAAATATCAGCATTTGATGAGTCTGTGCAAACTGCAGCCTTAGTGGAAAAAACTACAGTCTGGCACATTTCCGGCTCTGCCTCACACCTCTCCATGTAAGGGAGGCAAACCAACACACACACACAAACATACACACAAACCCTGCGTGCATTTGCAGAGATTAAAGAGGTTTAAAGTGTGATGTATTTTCATAAAACCAATCCAGGGCCTTAAGCAATATTAATTTTTCACAAATCAGATTTTCTGCAATGAATACTCACTTAGAAAAGCAGAGAGAGATTCTTTTGAATACACATAAATAACACACTGCAGTATCTGTTTTTGTGCAGATTAATCACGTGTCATATTTTTCCTCGCTGTTGAAGTTAGTTCGGCACACTGTAAATGGGAAATGGACACAGCTACACAGATGTGTCAATTACCATACTATTAGCAAGGTGAGCTCATTAGAGTGGGGTGAAAGGTAAGAAAAAGAAGAAGAGAGATTGTAGATAGAAAAATGAGAAATCAAGAGAGACAGAGAGGAAATAAGATAAGGAGAGGAGGAAAATGAGAGGAGAGGGAGAGGGAGAGGGAGAGAAAATAAGAGACCAAGAGAGAGAGGGGGGATGGTGAGAAATGCAAAGCTAAGCAAAAGGAAGAGAAAGTGGATTGTAAATGTGAGAGGGACACAGTCAGATAGATAGGAATACAGGAGAAAGGAGAGATTGTAGGGAAAAAGAAAATATGTTTGATGAGGGTTTTTGTTGTGGCACACGCCTTGGAAACACCTTTGTGAGGGATGCTGGGATATTACCACCAGCCTGGGTCTGGTGACCGAAGTAGACTAAGCCCCAGTGTAGCCAGATAACCATGACAACCATTGCTGTCCATGAGAGCACACAGACACGTATAGTACATGTATGCACAGAAATGCACACAGAGAAAGAGACCTTCTGCTTTAATGCCTCTTCAGGCTCCGAGCAGAAACCCATCCTTGATGTGTTGTGTGTGAAAGTGTCTGTTTTCTTTATTCTGAAGATCCAGTGCTATGATATTTATTCCAAAAAGATTTCTAAATCATTTCATTCATCATTTCAGTTTTGATGACCCACCTAATATTAGATGTTTTTCAGTGAGCAAAGTAGCCTTTTTTATTGGCCATGTCTTATTTTCAATTACAAAGAGTACATAAAACATTTCATATGCTATAATTTTCTTTCTGTTTGAAACAGAAAGGAAAGAAATGATGATTATCAGAATGCATAAAGTATCTCCGGTTGTCTTAAGCTCATTTTAAACACTGTTAATATTGAAAAATACAGCTGTGATGTAGATGTGCTAAAGATAGCTGTTCACCATTAGCCATCTTCCCTTCAGGTGTGCTATCCACCACACAGTGAAGTGAATGTGTCTTCTTGTGATGGAACTTCAGTACACGTTAACAATAGATAATCAAATTAGCATGACTTTGAGTGATTTAACTACTATTAACCACAAAATAGTAAAAAGCAAGCAACCAGGAAGCTAAAGCTAAAACAGTTTTTCTGTTGTCAGCTGGTACCGTCTTGAGAAAAACAACAGCATTGGCCGCATGTTTAAATATCTAAAAAGACCTATGTTACATTGTGTAAATGACAAAGATTTTTTGTGAATTATGACTTTCTCAGGAGCAGAGGCAGAAGTAGCATGACAGCTTGACAGTCAGTGTTGGTTTCAATTAACCATGATCGTGTCTTTCCTTAACCAAGTTTGAACCAGTCCTCTTCTGTACCGGCAATAGTTGATTCAGATCAGAAAACACACATAGTAGTTTGATTTGGAAGGCAAAAGACATAGATTGTTTTCTCATTTAGTTTGGAGGACTTGAGGAGGGGTGAGTTCTCAAAGCATTAGATTCCCCCAACACTGATAATGTTACAGGTCACTTTACATAAACGTACTTCAACATGCCCCGTGTTGAACAACAGGGAGAGAAGATTATTTAAGCATTACTTCCAAATTATGAAAAAGGTGATCAGAAGATGGTCCTATGTTCCCCAGCTTAAAATCCTCTTAATTTGACACATTAAGGAGACCTTTCAACTTTTTTATATGTTTTATATGTTAAAATTATCCACCAACAGTTTATAGCCTACTTGTGCTATACTCCTTCAAATCTACACCCTCAAATATGTGGGCAAAACAGATTTCTTGAATTTGGACATTGATATCTCCATTTGAAACATTCATCTCCCTTCTTTTGTAATTTGACTTGTGAAGATAGCCCTTATGTTGCTTATAGGCCTTTGACAGAGGACCCTGGGAACATAGGGCTTAGCCCTTTCTGACCCCCACTCCTCCGAAATAGGATTTTAGTTGTACTGGCTGATTCTCATCTTCAGCTCACTCACTTCTTATGTACCTTAAAAGCCTTTGACTTAATTCCAAGAGCTGCTGTAATGTACATTATTGCTTGAGGATTATGTCTTGGGATGATGGAAGGGCTTTCTGTGTTTCAGGATTCCCAGAGGAGACCACATGTCTGTAGTGTTCTGTCAGTGCACTGTGGCCTGACAGATTAGAGTCCAGTAGAGAGTCCACAGCACATGCTTGTCAAACATCAGAAGGCACTGCTGGAAATTTGTGAAATATTCTGGGTCATTGAATCCACTGACTGATGATTTGTGGCACGAATAGGAACTACATAAAACCACGTCCACCGCGGCACTCTGTTTGCTTCAAAAGAGGACGAGTCGGCCAATTATAGATGCCCGTGTGTGTGTTATGCAGACTGTCAGGTCCCACTGTAGTCCGCAATGGAGAGCACTTAACCTAATGGCCTTCAGCAAAACCTCAACTGTAAAATGGATCACATGTAAACATGTCTGCGCTGTGTGTTTGTGCGTGAGGCTGCAGAGTAAGTAGCAGCAGTTAAATGGCATCACGGGGAAGAAAGAGAGCACAGCCTCAGGGAGCTCCACAGCTGCCTTTTCTCCTTCCCTCTCTCCTTGCTCCTTCTTTTCTTCCAGGGATACGGAAGTGTTTATTTTGGACAATCTAAGTGTTAATGCTCCAGCTAGGCTCCCACCTGCAGTATTCTATCTGCTGGGAATGCATTTCCCCTCTGCCAAATGGAGACACATCCATTTTTAAAGCCACTGCCGCTCTTCGCTGTGCTCCCTATCTTCTGTATCGCTCTGCGTCCTTGATTTATCGTTCTGTCTCTGTCTTCATTTCTATTTCTCTTCTTCCTTCCTCTTCTTCACTCTTCAATTTATCTCTCTGTCCCTCATTTTCCTCTTGTACTCTTTCTCGTTGTTTGCTCTCTTTTCCTCTCAGCATGGGGTCTAAGCGCCTCTTCCCAACCATTTGTCAGTTCAGGCTTGGTTTGATTATTGACCTCCCTATATGCATGCACACACTCACCAGTGGAAGCCGACAAAGTTGGATTCCTTTAATATGTTTACAGTGGCGCATAGTTTTAGTTGGAGGTAGACGAGACGGCCTGAAGCACAAGACTCTGTATTAAACATTCCAGAAAATGCTCATTAAGCCGAGCTCAAGATTCCCACAAACAAGCGAGACAGGAATGTCGGGTTCCTTGCTGGACTTGAAGCCTGTAATGCCACACATGCAACAAATGAAATGTACTTTAAAGAATTTGTTGGAGAAATACACTTATTCACTTTCAAGCCGAGAGTTAGATGAGAAGATCGATACCACTCTCGTATCTGTCTGTTAAATATGAAACTGGAGCTAGATGACAGTAAGCTTAGCTTAGTATAAAGACATGCTATCCTGGCTCTGTTCAAAGGAGAAATATCTTCCTACCAGCTCCAGCACCTCCAAAGCTCACAAATTAATATGTTATATCTTGAGCTTGGTAAAGTTAGTATGTTTTTTTTTTTTAAACCTATGGACAGAGACAGGCTAGGTGTTTCCCAATTTTCTGTCTTTATGCTAAGCTAAGCGAACCGGCTGCTGGCTGTAGATTCATATTTAAGGGACAGATATGTGAGTGGTATTGATCTTCTTATCTAACTCTCTGTAAGTAAGAACATTTGAGTTAGGTAAGGTAATTTCCATGCACCTGCAGGATTCAAATCTTAGCTGTGTGCCAGGTGGGTTGAGTTCACAACAGATTAATTTGTTTGTTTAGGGCTGCAGTCAACTGATCAGGGATCTCTTGACCATGTGTTGTCTATGCTGATGCTACTGTTATGTCAGAGGATTTGGGCGTCTTTGCAGAGACATAAAGGACCATCCGAAGTCTAAATCCTCCGCCGCTGAGTCTCTCAGTTATTTTCCACTCTCTTCTGTCTCTCTGATATAAGCCATGCAGGGTCAGAGACAGACTGTCCTCTCTTTATTTAAATTGTTCCGCCTGGCGTCTTCCCTCAGTGATGGGGGGATAAGTCAGGAGGGAACAAAACGATGTATGGGCAACATTTAAGAGTTAAGACCATCCAAAGTTAGCTTGCCAACTCGCTATTAGACCTCGTGTACCAGCCATTTTGCTGACGTGACAACATGCCTTTACGAGTTTTGAAACTTTGTAAATGTGGCTTAAAGCCACACTCAGAAATTAAAACATCCTCCTTCAAACCACTAACACACCAAACTCCATGTTAATCTTAAAGAAAGATTTTCTCATGCATCACATTTAATAATACATGCGGTTATTGGCCAAACATAAAAGTTGAGAGTACCTGATCTGACATTAAACCTCCTGATTCTGCCCTCCCCAACAAGATTTCCCACTGCTTTGCTACTTTTTCAGAGTCTCAGCATTTGTGCTCAGGGCTGAGGAAACTCTTAAATGCTTTATGCGATCATGCGGTGCAGCAGTAAAAGAAACCTCATCCTTGCACTCTCTTCACAGGCTCTCAGTTTGAATTAAACCATAAATTCAGACCTGTTTTATGGCACCAGGACTTGGCTTTATTCCTTTTGGGTGTCCCAACTGACCTCCGTGGACTGTCAGAGATGTTTAAGGCTTTATTAGTGGTTTGAAAAGAGAACAACAAAAACCCCAAAAGAAGGCAACATGTACAGTAGACACAGCAAAGAGTTATAAATATGCTTTACGGCCTGTGGAGTCTGTAGTGTCTGCCTTCGACGTGAAGGGATGGCGTAAGAGCTCACACAGTATTTGATAGCAGTACATCGCTGTCTGTACTGTTATGAAATACTGTATGAGCTCCCACACACTCATATGGATGCATACACCTGTGCTAATACACAGTTGCAGCCTCGTGAGACAGTTATTTGATGATCAGAGGATGAGACAGGACATTGTTGTCCTATTGCTGTAAAGACAGTGGGGTCTGTAATTAAATAGCAGACTGTCTTAAGGCTTATTTTGCTGTTTTTTATTCATATCTCACTGTTCATTCATCTTTTCTTCACAGCCATATTTTCTAGGCCAAGCGAATATTCCACTCCAGTTGTCATGCCAACAGATTAGCGTGCTCTTGCGTGGTCTTAGCAGTCGGCAGTAGAGTCTAGGAGTGTGTGTGTGTGTGTGTGTGTGTGTGTGTGTGTGCATGTGTATTCTCTGCAGGGTCTCCATGCATTCAAATACACACAAGCTGAATACACTCAAGTGCATGCAAATACACACACAGAGACACACACTGCTTCATTAGCACACTTTTGAATAACAGCAGACTTCACATCACATGTATGGCATCACAAATAAACCAAAAAAAATGAATATGGAAATACAACTGTAGTTAAATTCTGGTTGTGGGTTAGAAAATAGTGCCAAATGCAAATATTTGTGCTGTTATGAAATTATTACAGTATGTTTTAACTAATATTCCTAAGCATATAGCTTTATAGCAAGCTTTGATGCTGAAAAAGAAAGAAAACACACACAACTCTGAAAACATTATTAAAAGGATTATGTGAATTAGCAATACAACTGCTGCTTAAATGTCAGTGCGTTTAACAGCCATTTAAATTAAACAGCCAGGAAGTCATAATGCTGACTAATATCTGCAAGTTTTTCCACATTACTGACATGAACTGAAACCAGCCATGCTAACAGCTCAGTTAGACTTGAGAACAGTGGTGCTCGACATGTTAGTTTAACATGTTAGCATGCTAACATTTCCTAATTACCATTAAACACAATACAGCTGAGGCTGATAGCAATGTCACCTGTATTTAGTCATAAAAGTATTGGACATGAAATAGATTGACCTGATAAAAAGTCAGATCATTAGAATCATCAGAATTCATCCTCTAGGGACCTTGAAAACGTATACCAAATGTTATGGCAATCCGTCAACAACAACAATTGGCAGCAAGATATTTTACTCTGAATCACAAATGCTAACATCAGTTATGCTCATGGTGGTTAAAAAATGGCAAAAAAATTAGGGGGTCTCCAAAGTCATTAGACTTCATCCTCTGGAAACCATGGATGTCTGTACCAAATTTCATGACAATCCATCCAATTGTTGTTGAGATAATGTGCATGAACCAAAGTGGGCGCATTGCCATCTACGCCTCTAGTGTGGCTGAAAAGCACAAATAAATGCAATTAGTAAAACATGGCCTTTAAACATCCCAAATCAATGGCATGTTCCTTTAAATTGCTACTTTCTGGCTATGCTATGATGAAAGAAAATGTCTCTGTAAATGTGTCAGTGATCTAAAACAGTGCACAGTTTACTAAAATGACTTGCACAATAGCTTGCAAAAATTGGGCCAGAGAAAGAGATGATTTAAATCTCGGGGTCCATAGAGATGTAGTTTAAAAACTGCTGTTCTATTTTGGTATTAATATGCACTATCATATCCAACAGTAATAAGTGAGTCACACTACAGCTTTAACCATTGCTTAACAGTCAGGGGGAGAATGATGGACCTTCTTGTCTGTCAGGTCACGACTGTCTGTCCTAAACTATAACATTTACACAAGCACACGGTGAGTGAGCATGATTTTCACACATGTAACCTAATTCAGCCAAGGCCAGTTATTTTTAGACTTTACAAGTTGAGCAATTTGGTTTGTTTTATAACTGTTTGTATTAGAGCTGACAGGCTGTTTGAAAGTCTGCTGTCAACGTAGGACCATTTTTTTCTTTTCGGAGTCTTCTGTCTCTTTTTACTCTCCCTACCTCACTTTTTTCCACCTCCCCCTCTTCACCACCAAAACCTCAAATACGCAAGCAAGCAAGTTCTTATGTAACTGGCCTGCGAACAAGCCTGAAAGTTTACTTTCTTCTAGAACATTTTCCAGAGATATATGCATAAACATGCTTCCACACACAAACATCCAGTGATTCATACCAGGGGACAGAAGCATGTGCACACACACACACACACACACACACACACACACTGCAGTGTTGTCCTTATTCATTTGCTCGCCCCTCATAGGAATAAAAGGGGGTATTCTTTAGAAAATATAAATAGTCAAACTATGATTTTACTTACAGACTGTTGGAGACAGATACGCTGTATAATGCAGCTTTAATCAGTATGTTCATATCACATATACTGTATATATCTGATATGTGGTTTGTTTTGATACTGTATATAAAACACAAGGCAGGAACTTGTGTTTGGGTTTTATTTCAGAGGGTATTTTCTCTTGGAATCAGATTTTTAAATAAGGCTTTAATATAAGCAGATTAAACACCTTTGGAAATACTTGTTAGTAACAAGTTGTTACTAAAGTTTGTTAAGGTTATAATGTATGGTTGTGATTATGATGAAAACAAAAGAGCTTTTGCTAAAAATCTATTAATAATTGAACATTTTAGGAAACAGCTTATTTGCTGTCTTTAAACTATAGTGGACTAGTGGAGTCCTCTCCAGAGTCCTTGTTGTTTTCACGTCAAAACTCTTTGAATTTATTTTTCATTTTACAAAGTTACAGGAGAACAAACTGCCTGAACATTTTTGCAGAGCAAACATGGCTGACATCTAACACAGCAAGCTCTAGTTTCATAGACGCTACCTCTTTCTGTCAGCAGTTGTGCATCTCATCCAGTAATGACTGACCGAAGATGAATTTTTGTTTTGAGACTCAGATGGGAGCAGAAATTAATGTCATTTAATCAAAGTAGCTCCTCATTATGCCAACTGGCCCCTGTGGTTGGATTTCAGTGGATTTTCACGCAGTTTATCCCATTTTCTATGAAAGCTGAGGTTTAGCTCAGGCTCAGTCTCATTGCTAATGTAGCTCTGCCCTGGCACGCTTATAAATGTTTAAGCTGTCAGCTGGTCTTCTTTCTGCAGCTTTGATGTTTCATGCAGATGATGCTCATACGCGCAGAAATACACACACATACTTGTGTGCATTTACAAGAAGTTTCATTGTGCACCCTCTTTGGCAAGTTTTCAGGCGGGGATTCTCCACCATTTTCTCCTGTGTAAGGAAACAGAGAGCATTTTGTAAAGGAGTTAGAGAAAAAGACAAACAATTTGTGGGGACGATTGTTCTGCCAGCTAACTCTCGGGATTTGGCTGTTCCCACTAAGCAGCTGGCTGCGGGACACAAAGATACTTTTTGTGATCTGCTCTCCTCCTCTTTCATTGCCACTGAACAACAAATCTTTACTACTTCAAGTTTTAGATTGATAAAAGATAATGAATCTGCAACAGTATTGGAAAAATATAAAACATTTTAAACCACTGGGCTGAATACTGTTATATCCTAAATAGTTTTTCTGTCTTGTTAGGCACCTATAAGGGTTTCATGTGCTAACATCTCTTTAAAAAGGATGTATGTGATAGATGTGAATGAACTCAGATTCTGCTGAGTTTGATCGACAAGCAAAATTGTAATTGATGGTCATCATCACTGATGACTGAGCACAGTCACTTACAGCAGACATTGTAGCGCCATTTTACTTTACTTACCCAGGGTGACTTATCCACTTTGTGTCATGTTGAGCATTTATATACTTAAAAGTAGCTTTTTCTGTATCGCCTGGCATCCTCCTTTCTCCCTGTTTTTGCAATTCATGCTGACTTTTATTATGGTATAATTATGTGTATAGTTATATGTATTCACAAGTAGCTGGCAGATAGCTGTGTAGAGTTACAATATGTTTCTGGCAGCAAGGTGAGTGGGCTACAACTCTGCGTTGCTCTGACTTCACATTGTTTCCACTTTTCTGCCTCTCTCGTTGGTGGTGCGTCATCAGGAGGTTTACTCTGTATTAACCTCTAGTTCTGGCTTCAGCAGCATCACTGGATAAGCTAATCCATCAAATCAGTTTAGGACATTTTGATCTCCCAATGACAGCCGCTGCTGCCCACTGGCAGGTTTCCATTGGGGTAAAATATTGTCAGGCAGTTTGTTTACTTGATTTTGTATTTCTCTCCGTAACCAACAGAAACCGGCTGAAGAGTCTGTTTGATTCTGTCTTTGTTTGGGTGCCAATTTTAATATTATTTTATATGTCATATTTAGTCTTTCTCTGACTGAAGCTTTGTTTGGTCAGTTAACAGTGCTTTGCTTCTTACAGTTGTCAATAACATGTTGAGGATCACTTGAGCTGTGTGATTTATAACAGAGCTCTCTGTCAACATTGTCAAAATATGAGACGATGAAGTGAGAGTAAGCCTGCCTTTAATTGATCTCACATTTTGAGCTTATAGCAAACACCCAGAAATTGATTTTTCAAGACAGCATCTCCTGCAACAATACCAGCTGCTTATTTTTGTCTTGCCTCTTTAGTCCCGCTCAGTTTGCCAATTATAAAGATTGGTTTGTTGACGGAAGTCTTTTGTGAGAAGAGTGAGCATGTCTTGATGTTTACAATTTCATCTGGGTGCAACAACTCAGGGGATCAGTTTTAAACATCTTTTCACGCTCTTTCTTAAATTACTAACATCTACTCTTGGAGGGGCTATAGAAAGGCAAATGTAACTAATAATCTGTTTTAAGGTATTCTTAATTTATTGTCTCTTCATTATGATGTCTGATATGTCTCATGTAGGGTTTTTTTTGTCTATTTTTACTTATTTATACTTGCAGTGGGTACGGAAAGTATTCAGACCCCTTTACATTTTTCACTCTTTGTTTTATTGCAGCCATTTGCTAAAATCGAAAACGTTCATTTTATTCCTCATTAATGTACACTCAGCACCACATCTTGACAGAAAAAAACAGAAATGTAGACATTTTTGCAAATTTATTAATAAAGAAAAAACGAAATATCACATGGTCATAAGTATTCAGACCCTTTGCTGTGACGCTCATATTTAACTCACATGCTGTCCATTTCTTCTGATCCTCCTTGAGATGGTTCTACTCCTTCATTGGAGTCCAGCTGTGTTTAATTAAACTGA
>JAVQJD010014304.1:0-16858 GCA_036023655.1 Nannoperca australis
ATATATATATATATATATATATATATATATATATATATAGCAGTACTATTGTGATGAAATTAAATGTAAATGTCTCATGTGATGTCACTTGAGTCAGCGTCAGATGGGTCTGACTACAAATTTGAAAATGAAACAAATAATGTGGCATTAGAAGTAAGTGAGCTCACCAGACCCAGCAGTCCACTCCTCATCTCTGCTTGATGGCTACATCAGCTGCTATTAGCATAATACACCTAAATCTCAATCCAGATTGTCAGTAGTCGAGTTGCATTGTGGGTAATGTAGGTAGCAGGTGGGAATGCAATGCCATACCAGTGCAATAGGCTGGAGGAGTTCCTATTCATAATACTGGTTACTTAGTGACTATGCCTCACTTTAGTAGTTGTAGTTCACTTATTTTACACTTGATGATCAGTTTACTCGTCTTGAGGAGTTCTACTCAGTCTGTAATAGCAGGACTTTTCTGGAGGAGTTTTAACAAAATGAAGATGAAATGACATCATAAAGATTACTTTATGATGTCATTTCATCTTGAGAATAAAGACAAACTGGGCATGCAGAGTTTGAAAGATCTAGGCATTTACCAGGCTAATGAGTTATCAAGCTGCATTATGGGAATTATGTAGGACCCAGTGTTTCTGACCCAATTCTACAGATTACATTGATTTTGATTGACATTTTTTATTAATGTGTCTTTTGCAAGTCACCCAACTTAATGTAAGTGCAATACTAATCTGCTGGTGTTCCCCTTTAATGTTTTAGGTCAATATTGACCTTTTATTAGAAATTGCATATTGACTAGACTATTTTTTTACATTCATGATTTTAATGGATACAAAGTGTTTTATTTGTATAACTGATCAATACTTTATTGATGGTGGGTGAAGCAGCGCTTAACTGAAATTGATTGTAAAGTGACACGTGATCATACTCCACGAAAGCATGCTGGAATATATTTATGTGAATATGATAACAATTAGGCCATGTGTTCACTGTGATGATCCTGATGAGGAGGATGTTGAGTAAATGATGGGGATTCTGATAACATGCTACTGCCTGTAGCATCAGTGTAGGTGCAGATAGAGTTTCTGGCTTCTAGTTAACAAGCCACCACCTGTTTCTGTTTCAGATACTATAACTACTATGATCTTTGGGCATAATTAATATCTTTTTGGCAGTTTGGAGTTTTATCACAAGCAATGAGGAAAATGCAAAAAGTTCAAGCCAAAGACTCCTGTGATAGCCTACTATTAATAATAATGACTGATGCATACATTCACTAAAGTACTAAGATTTGTAGTCTGGATTTTTTTCAGTAATTACTGAATTACTTGGATCAGCTTTGGAGACATGGTATCATGCAAAAAATGGAAATATTATTACTATGGGTTTTGGAGGCAAGTTTTGGTTTATCATGGTCTAAATGCTGTTGTTGTGCTGTTTGTCTTTTCAAGAATAACACGCATAACATTTGATGCAACAATATTGAATATTAGTAACTAGTATAGTAAGTATAGAATAAATATCAGCAGTTTGTAATCCAATTAACCTTGGTTTTAGTGGATAGTGCCCCACTGCATATTGGGAAATTGTCTCATTATGTTTCTTGGTAGTTCTAGTAAAGTGAAACTAGATCTTGAAATATATTTTGCATGTGACTCAAAAATGTGCTACTGGTGCAACTCAGTTGAGAAATATTGCTATTTGCTTTCTAAAGCCCCAAAGTTTCAGCTGAACCCTACTTCTTATCACACAATCCCCATCACCCTCTCTCTGCCATCTTCATCCCTCCTCCTCCCTGTTCACTCTTTCCTAATCTCTGCTCCTCTGCCTCTACATCATCTCTCTCTCTCCTCCTGTTAGAGCCACTGTCCCCCTACCTGCCTGCGCTGGTACAGCCCCCTCTCTCTGCCTCTGTCAATGTATTTTGCCCTTATAAGGAGAGAGCACAGGCAGACTGTACTAACCGCATGAGCTCCGCGGGGGTGTTGCAGGACCAGGGAGACCACAGTGACTGTAACGGCAGGGTGAGATGGTAGGAGGATGGAGGAGAGTGGATGGGTGGGGGAGGGGTCAAGCTACCACACTTCTGTCAATGACTCTAAATAAGACGACAGAAATAGGCACAAGGGGAGGAAGAGGTGGGGC
The DNA here is from genome assembly GCA_036023655.1 of Nannoperca australis. Classification (NCBI taxonomy): domain Eukaryota; kingdom Metazoa; phylum Chordata; class Actinopteri; order Centrarchiformes; family Percichthyidae; genus Nannoperca; species Nannoperca australis. The sequence continues at coordinate 2,149 of JAVQJD010014304.1, forward strand.
GACGGAGGGGAGGAGAAGCTGGAGATTGGAGAGAGGATGGTGAGGAGGAGCAGGTGAATGTATGTGAGCGGGGATGCTTATATGTCAGGTTGAGGTAATGTTACTAAGAAACAGAGCACTTTCCAGCAACATTTACCTTCCATGTGAAAAACCGAAACAAGTCCGCACTGATAATACACATTTTCTTGATTCTGACGCTGTGATTAGTGTCTGCATGATGCCAGCTCACCAGCTGCCCACATACTCATCGATATAGAAATTTAAGATTTAGCTGGTGAGAGTCATGTGTGGGCTTCAGTATGGACGTCTGTAGTGCAACATGATGGGTCCAGACTTCATGTTCTGTCCTTTGATGAGAGGAATAAGATGCCCCATTGAGTGGGTGAGCCCAGTCATACAAAATAACGATTGATTTAAGATTATTTAGCATGTTGACCCTGGTTATCTTGAGCAGTAGCATTGCACTTATTTAACATTGTCAGCCTCACAATGGAAAGTTAAAAAGAAAAATGATCAACATTGTTGCAGAAGAACCAGAGATATTGTCGACACATTCTTGTTCCCTGTCAAAACCTGGTGCCTACATTACCCACAATGCAACGTGACCATTACCAGTTTGGTTGGAGATTCAAGTGTGTTAAGTTAGTAGTGGCTAACCTTGAGCCACTAGCTGCTCCACACCATCAGATTATGTTCATTTTTAAACATGTAGTCTTCAGCCCCGACCAACACTGACTCAAGTGACATCTGAACTGAAGCCACAAAAGGCTTTATAGAACATGAAGCCTGGACCTGTAACGACTCCATATAATGACTCCACCTGTCAACAAATGTTGTAAAATCAGTTCCCCTTTCATGGAGTAAGATTGACAATAAGATTTCTGTTGAATATCTTAATTTATTGGAGCATGTTAGCAATGTAGCTAGAATTCTTTTCCTTGACAGCTTGACTGTGGAGGTCAAAGGTCACCAGGATGGCCCGTGACTACTGGTTTTTACATTTGTTCCTTTAGAAATTTAGAATAATTATTTAATCAGTTAAAGTGAGACTATTTAACTTTTAGATAAGAAATAACACCTCTTCTTTCTCTTACACATGAAAAGTGCAATACAATGCATCCTTCCTCAACTCTACAGTGAGGGGTGACAACCTTGCTTGGTCTGATATGACCAGTAGCTCATAGTGGCTAATGTTAGTTTAAGTTAGCAACACTTCGGCTGTGTAACTGACTTTACTGAGTGAGTTCACTGACTTGGTCGTTCTTCTTTTCTTGTACTACTATTGCACTGTATGCTTTGGCATTCACTGTTGTCTTTCAATTGTCACTTGTGACCACAGTGATTGATGTTCAGCAAAAGTCTCACTTTAATATAAAGCTACCTATTAAAGAAATCCTGTTCCATCAAACCATTGACTGTTGAAATCAGAATATTCCTTAAAACTGATTACACACAGAATCAAGTCTTCTTAATTCAAGACCAACCCTTGACTTTTTATTGAATTTATGTATCTCCTTTGGCTTTAAAATGGGACATTTCTGTATTAAATCCTCCTGAAGTGAACGTCCTCAGCTTTGATTTGTTCACCCGAAGTTGCTCTTTCACTGTGTTTCACCTCAGTGCCACTAGTGCACTTCACTTCTCCTCATAATTAATAAAGCAGGCCATCATAAAGATTAAACTCATCTGATGACAAGCTAACACAACATAGGAAGTCCCCTGCCATTCATGCAACGGCAAGCAGGATGGGACAACTGACCTAAAAAATAATAGACATTGTATAAATAATCCAAAGTGCTCCACCTTATGCTGGTTGGCAATACTGCTCATGTATTAATATTTCAGTTAAGAAAGACCTCCTTACCTCTCTTGCACTTTCTCATATTGCAGGCTTGGTCTTGGAAAGACAGCTTGGCCTCTTTTTTGCTTTCAAATCAATACGGACAATCACACTTTTAAACGCTTTCAATTTCACAGCTGATGCTATGTTAAAGGAGAATTTAGAGTATTATGGATCAGGAAAAGGCCATGAAACGGAGACCTCTGTGCGATTAACTAAGTTAATGAACGTCTTCACAATCATTCATTTATATTTATGTACTAAGGGACTCTATACAGTAGGTAAACTTTCCCTGGAAGGTTATGCAAATTTACTTACTCACCATCCTCCCTCCGTATCCTTGGATACGAGTTAGTTATTCATTTTGGATTTCTTAACTGCAGAGCCGCCGTCTTTCACAGCAGGGCACCCAGGTCAGGTGATGATCATGTGTCTTGGCCAGGGTCTGCAGTATCCGCTGTTCAATCTGACACACACACACACACACACACAGACACTGGTGTGAATTTCACAGTGTGGTGAGATGGGAACAATGTATCTATTGGCCAGAGATCAGTTGGTCAGGAGGGTTCAATACAGGGCCTCACATCAAAGATGATGTTTATTCACAGACAACAGGCAGAACTCAGCACATCTCTTGTTTAAAAGAGAACATCTGGTCCCATGCATATTTGAGTCATTAGGGGTGGTGATGCTTGCTACATCTGTGAAATTGGAGTATTTCATTGTTTGAAAGCCTTCCAGATTCTGATGCACTGAGTTAATAAATTATCCCAGTCTATATTGGAGTCATCTTCAAAAGGACAACATAGAATGGCAACAATGATTGTATTGGTAAGACAGGACAATGAATCATGTGTGAAATGTCCTATAGAAAGCACGTTTAAACTGCCATGCACCAAAAACAACAGATGCCACCATCTAATTTGAGGATATATCCTCAAGACCGGCAGCAGCACCTTTTCATGCAACAGATGGGTGCAAGCCATGTTGTCTTTCGTGTTTAACTTTTGCATTTTAGTCATCTAAAAGATGATCAGAGTGATAAAACAGTTTAAATCACCTGTGTTACACATTCAATGCGATGTGCATAAATATTGCTGTCAAGAGATGCTTATTGACATTTTCCTGTCTGAATCGAAACATTTGTTTATGTGACTGAGGTGGGAAGCTCGTTCCACATTTGGGGACTGAGGTGTGCATCATTATACTGAGTCTCACACTAGCTTTATAATAACCTCCCACTCAGTGAGCTTGAAAAACTCTCTGACGCTGGTTCTCCTCCATTCCTCGTCCTCACCTGATGTCCCTGTGGAGACAAACTCTTGCATGTGTTAAATAAAAAGCTAAAAGCACTCTCACACCACTACAAAATGAAGTGCTCACTGTTCTTCCTATTCAGCCTTTCCCTTCTTTATATTTTACCTCTCTTTCATCTTAGTGGCATTCAGCTGCCGGCTAACAGGAGGGTGTCAACCACTGCAGTACCACTTCTATGTTTCTTTTTGCATCTCTTGCTCTGTGACAGACTACAGATGACACAGGTGCATTCTGGTATATGGAGTCTACTCAGAGTTCTACCCTTAATTTAGAATGTGTAATTTCTTTGAATGTGTGCCTCCAGACTATAATGCTCAAATATGTATGTGCGCAGTGGCTGAAATATATTGTACCTGTTTTTATCTCACTACAGCACGGTTTGGTCCATATTTAATTCATTCTGCTTACTTTTCCAGTTTGTATTACAGGATGATATCTGCAGTGTTAATAATGTACTATCACAGGGAAGCTGAGGTACAACAACGTGCAATGTTTGCCTGAGATAACAAGCTGCCTATCTGAAGTATGTTTAGCAATGTTGGACAATGTTTGGTGATGTGAAAGTAGCAGTCAGACGATCCACTTGTCAGACACGACTACAAAAACAGGAAGACCCATATTTATTGTTAGACATTATACTTTTCCTCTACATTTCATTTAGATTTAGTGGACAGCAAAGAGCCTGTGTGCAGCCGTTGTTTCAAATGATCAACACCATATGTAAGCCTTCGCTACATCTGAGTTGAATTAATTGATAAATCGACTTTTCTTTAATGGCAAAAAGGTACATGGCGATAATAATATGGGCCTCTGTCTCTGCATTAGCCATGCTAGGTGGTGGTAGTATTAGCTACTAGCGTGCTTGTAACTTATTTAGCAAATCCTTACACACAGATAGTTGTACCCTCTAGTGCTTCCTTGTGATCAACCGAGGCCACACTGCAGCTACTCCTGAAGCACTTTGGAGACTTAATGTATCTTTAAGATTGTCCTATTCAGACAACAAGTGTCTTCATGTGCTCATTGGACCCAACAACCTGTTTGAATATTAATAATGACCTCTCACTGTCCCCAAATACGCTCACACAACCTGATTATAAAAGGGCACCCTTCCTAACCTGAATCTGCCCAGAATCTGTTGGTCACAAAAACAGTGGTTGAGTGTTACACGGCAGCATCTGGTTTTTAGCTCTTTTTGCGTGCTCCAGTTGCCAGGGTGGGCTGCCATAATCACTGATCTGGGTACAAGACTACCAGACAATAGACATTCTGCCCCCAGCCCCACACCCCCCACAAGCGTACACAGTGACAATTTAGCCGCGGCTCATTTAATCATGCCCTTTCGTCCGGGCTGCGACCCTCAAGTAAGTGTCCTAACGGTAGTTTTCACCATACCAAATTCTTAGTGAAACACACACACACACACACACACACACACACACACACACACACACACACACACACAAACAGTAGCTACTTAACCAAGGTTTCAAAAATGTCAGCTCATTTATGCTCATGGCTGCTCTGTGCTGTTCTTACAGTCAACATAAACATAAACAGCCTCACTGTGGTTACGCTGCCTGTAACCACAGATAAAGTGAATTTCCTTCCCCTCTGCAGCGCAGTAGCAAATGATGCTCGGCACTCACCCACACAGTTTGCAAAAATACCCTGCTGCACATCCTTACTCACCATGATTCACTTTCACACTGTGTGGACAGAAAAAGTCACTCTGCTGCTGAAACAATGTCAAACACAATACAACTCTGCACCACACACCACGCACACACACACACACACACACACACACACACACACACACAGAGTAGTGACCCCTCCTCTTATTGCCAGCAGGCTAGTAAGAGATGTTAGTCAAAGGGGGAGGGGGTGTTGTGAGGACATGCTGATTGTGATTGTGTGTGTGTGTGTGTGTGTGTGTGTGTGTGGTGGGGGTCTTTGTGAGCAAGCGAGGTAGGAGGAGAAGGGGAGAGGGAGGGGGACATAGCGTTCTATTTCTCATAGACCAACAGCTGCTGTCTTTAGTGCAGAGAGAGAGAGGAAGAGGGAGGGCTGTGTGGCGTGAGGCAGTGCGTGTGCTCAGTGTTTAGGTGAATCCACAGCCCTCTGGCTCACAAGGATAAAGGAATCTCTCCAAGGAAGACAGAGAAAAGCAACAAACTGACTTTTTCCTCCTGTTATTTTTTGCACCCTCTGTCGTCTTACTTCTTGCTTCATTCTCTCCCTAGCCACCAGCTGCTGGTGTCTACAGTTTGCCTCCTTCTGTCCTCCTCTTTTGTTCCCTGCATCCATTTGTGTTTCACCTCAGCCCAGAGAGAAGGAAGGAAGAGCAGAGTCAGAGGCATCATCCTCCCCTCCTGCACGCCCAGACGGTAAGCTGAGCCAACACTCTCTTTATTCTTTCCCTCCTCATTTTACCTCTCACCATCGCTCCATCAGTTTAGCTCCGATAGTAGGATGGGGTCTCACAGTCCAACCCTGCGCCTAACAGAGAGGCTGCAAGATAGCTTTGCTGGAGGAAGAGGCTGAGGCTGTAGGATGGATGTGGGTTAGACTGTAGACCGAGGCTGGTGGCTGACTGGTGCTGGGTTTGGCTGAGGGATAGTATGGTGCTAGTGCTTGTGGGTAGAACGACTGGATGTTGAGGACTAGCGTGGGTCAGGATCCCAGGGGTAGGGAGGGAGCACTGAATTTGTCCCGATCATATCAAACCCCATGGGTCTGGTCAACTGGGGCTTGTCCTCTTTCACTGCAGTGCTTAGCCAGAGCCGCACGGTCACTGCCACAGTCACACACACACACAAACACACCTCATCAAAGATCTATACTTCCTCTGTGTATTAGCAAAAATCCATGCGGAGAAGATGGAGTACACAACTGTATGCTTGTGTGTGTTAATGTGTGTATATTTTCAGTGATGGGTTCTATTAGAAACTGTTAGCGTCACTACAAAACGTGTTAAATTTTATACAGTGAGGTAGGTGTTTGAGATGTGTGTGTGTTTGTGCAAGCCGTCTCTACAAACAGCCTGCTAAAAACAATAGCCCCAGATTGCTCGGTCGATCAGAAGGGGTGGGTGCATGCGACTAGAGTGGAAAACAGGGAGGAGGGAAGGATGGAGGGAGGGAGGAAAAAACTGAATGGAGGGATGAATGAATCAGGTCTAAGGCTTTTCAAGAGTGTTTCATTCTTTCAAATGTGAAAAGAATTCTGGTGGAGAAAAGGGTGTACATGAGGCGGTGAAGCAATGCCTACCGTGCTGCTGTGTGACTCTGCAGGTCTTCTTTGTGTGTGCGGGGGGAGCGGGAATGAGAGGGCGATGCTATGGATGGAGAGATGGTTAAATAGTTAGGCAGAAAGAAAAAGCATGATTAAGTACTGAGTGTGTATAAGCAGGAGGAGGGAGAGAAACAGACAGGAGAGGTGTGTAATTGAAAGATCTTGTCCTGGTCTATCCCCCCGTAATATACTGACTCTGGTTATAATCCATATGAGTACATTAAATTATGATTTAATGCCATGTTGACTTTCGTGATACACACACACACACACACACAAATTTGGAGTACAAGGAGGTCATGTTGCTGTGCGAGTATGTTATGTTACAATATAAATCACACACAATATGCAGGTATGTCTTATCCTCTCTTTTTGTACACCATAGATATACATATACTATATGCAAGCACAGTATACATATGCACACACATATATACCTGTACATACATATATATATATGAACACCAATACACATGCTGGAATGCCAGTGTACTCAAGTACACGATGTACATATACCAGTACTTTCCTTATGTAGACAACCATGTAAAATTATACATACTAATGAATATCTTTTTAAATGTCTGTATGTATCTATACAACAGAAACAATATCTGCTTGTCATAATTTATTACTGTCATTTGAAATATGCTTACATACAGTGAGTGATATATAGGTTTTGCTGTACGGTAATATACAAAATACAAAATATACAGATTAAACCTCATTTACACGTATGAATTAATAGCAAGGTGCACTGACACAGCTAACATGTGTGTGCTCTGAGTAATGTTAATTAATGTGTGTGCGTGTGTGTGTGTAGGTTTTCTTTTTTTTGGTCTAAGATGGAATGGTAGCTGCTACGGTATTTACTTGCTGTTGCTAGGACACTCCCTTTGAACATTTTAACCGAGCCTTTTCATTGGTCTGCCGCGATGATGCAAGATTCCCTCACCCCAAATCTTTCCTTAGCGCGCATAGAAACATGCCCGCCTGCATTTCCTCCTCTCTCCTCTCTGTCACGCTTTGTCTCACGTCCCCCTTTTCTCCTCTCTCTCTTTTCCTGTCTGTCAGTGTCTCTCCTCGTGCACCCCTCTCTATTCATCCCCTCTCGCTCCGTCATTAACTCATTAAATCGTCCCTTATTTCACCCTCCTTCCAAGCCTCTTCCAATCAGTCTTCATCTCCTCTGTATATTCGGTAATTTCCTTCACCCTCATCTGGTCAAAATGCTCACGGCAAAATGGTGTTGACAGCGTGTGGCAGTGTCTTCCAGCACAGTCATTCTGTCCTGCTGTCTCGCAGAGGATTAGTGCTCCGTGTGTCTCACAATGTCCCCTTTCCTCTGTCCATATGAGGTGCAGTATCTTATTAGGTTGCCTTAGCATGTCTCAGGATTATCAGGTTTGACAAGGCGGAAGACAGAAATAGGGGTTGGGGTGTCATGGTGGAGGAGGCTCTCTTTATATATCCCTTAATGTACATGACCTTATGTATTTCAGTCTTTTCTCTTCAACAATATGGACAGTTTTTTGCGCTACGCACTCACTGCAATTTCCCCAAGTTCACAGCTCAACAACATTTCCCATGATGACATGTCTCTTTCGCGCTACAGATGTGTGCAACCTCATGGCTCCAGCACGTCGGTTATTACATGCTGAGGGACTGGAAATAGAGGATGGGAATAAATAAGGTTAGAAAAAAGCAAAGCAAAGCGAAATGCGAGGAGAGGATAGGCAACGTTTGTCTTGTTTGCTGCTTCCCTCAGTATTTGTCACCTTCTAAGCACTGTCTGTCAACGCGGCCCATCAGGTGTAATGGTGTGTAATGATCTCCACCAGCCTTCACTGAACTAGACATGGCTGAGGTCGCAGCATAACCCCGACTGACAGTCTATGAATAAGGCAGATGAGCGACGCGTACAGTGACACGCAAATGCGTGCGGCTAGTCCAAAGTGTCATGGTTCACGCCTGAAAAAGTGTTTTGTCAAAACATTTTGACACTGAATAGATGCTTATAGGACAGCCTGAAAGTGTAGCATCAAAACGTACACACAAGGACATTTGCTGCTGTTGTTTGCTGAAGTGAGGATGTAAATATATATTTGTAGACCAGTTTCTACAGCTGTTTTACTGTTTACAGGAAATTTGACCATGTCATTATTTGTGAAAAATGTGTGCATTTTTAAACCCAAACCATCCTTGAACATCATGTACCCTCATCAAAAGAGCAACAATGATTCGATGATTATTGCTGTTTTTACTTAGAAAAGCTTATCAGACTGACTTCTAGTTAAATAATATGAAGCCAGAAACAAGTGGAGAGGACAACATGCATTCTAGCCTTTGATTAAAATACAACATCCTCCATATAATTCCTCTATATGTGGCTCAACTGATTTCCTCAGAAATGCCTCACAATCCACGTTTTATCTAAACACACCTAATCTTGTTGACTGATCCATCTGTCCAGCAGTAACATCTGTCATTCAAACATCTGTCACTTGAGCTTTAATGCTTGCTGTTGCTGTTCCTTTTGTTTTCACTGGACTTAATAGGTTGGTTCGGACTAACATTGTAGCCAGGGCTGAGATAATTTTGGAGTTTGAGATGTGATCCGTCACCACCTGGTAACCTTGTGGTTTTTAAGCCGGTATTGTCAAAAATGACGGATTACTCCCTCAGAGCAGAGATGATCCTGTTAAAGGGGGACAGGGTGGAGTGACGAGGGTGCAGGGTGGTGAGGGAAGTTGAAGATGTAACATGCAGAGGGTGAAATTTATGCAAGAGGTATTATCAGTACATGCAACTTTGGGTCAGATAGCTGCTGACAAAACAAAAACTGGGGATGCTGCCTGTGCAGAAATTCAGTCTTATAATCTTACGCTTTTTAAAACAATAGTGCAGCATTTTGGGATATGCTTTCTTTAGCTTTTTTGCTGAGAGTTAGATAAAAAGATCAATATCACTCTCATATCTGTCTGCAGCCCGTGAACTTAACATAAAGACTGGAAATGGGGACTGGGGGAACAGCTGGCATGGCTCTGTCGAAACGTAACAAAATCCACATACCAGCACCTCTAAAGCTCACTAATTAACACACTATATTTTATCTGTATAAAAAAAGTAGGCTACATGTAAAACAACAAGTGGCTTTAGAACAGGCATTTGTGCCAAGCTATTCTTGGACAGGAACAGTAACTTCCTGAAGTCTATGTGGGTCGCCTGGCAACCTCATGGTGACGACAATGCTTTTTACACTTTGGTTCTTGTGCGGAATAAAAAAAAACAAGATATAATGTGTTAATTACAGAGCTTTTGAAGTGCTAGTGGGCGAATTTTGTTATTTTTGGACAGTGCCAGACTAGCTGTTTGCCCCTGCTTCCAGTCTTTATGCTAAGCTAAGCTAATCAGCTGCTGGCTGTAGTTAAATATTTACTGGACAGACATGTGAGTTGCTTTGATCTTTTCACCTAACTTTTGTCAAGAAAGCAAATAAGTATTTTTATGGAAATGTCAACCTATTGCTTTAAGACAAATTATAAATTCTACTGGGTAAGGTAGTGTCACTTGTCTGTCAGTCAGAAAGAAACAAGGATCTTCTAAAGTTGACACTGATTCAAGAAAAGGTGACTAGTTCTTTATTCCACTTGTTTTAATAGAAATGAGACTCAAGACTCAACACTTGATTAAAAAAATTGCCTAACCAGTTTTGAAATGAGGGATTTGTTAATATCACACTTCTGTGAAGTTAACCAGTAATTCAGTGAGAAAATAGATTTAGGAGACAGCAAGATTTAATTTTCCGTGACGAGGGAGCCAAGATCTGATAACTCTTAGATCATATTACCTAACTCTCAATGTTGGATGGCACTTGTGGAAACAACTGAAAAGTCTTACTAAACTCGGTTATCGTCCTTGTTCCAGGTGTCCTGCTGAAACTCTTTGAAATGTGTGATATTACATCCAGTAAGACACAGACATGGGCCACAGTGAATCCTCCTCTGCCTCTGTGAGTCTTCTTCTAACCAGACATGACTTGGCTTGTCAAACTCTCTTTTTTATGGCGACTTTCTGGGTGTAATCAGGTTACTTCAGATCTGCTCTGTGAGGACTTCCTACAGTATCATGGCCTATTGTCTGTCGAGCCAAATCAAGTGCTGTCCACTAACGTCGATGAACAGCCCAAATGCCCGCCCTCTGGTCATATTTAAGATCAATATCCCCAATTCAGTGGGCAGGTGAAGACAATTTAGCCAGATGAAGGCTAAAACAAGCAGAGTGGGAGGAGAGAAAACGAGACAGTTTTGCAATTAGTGTGTAATAAGTGAAGAGGCAAATGATCTGCTTACTGATGGTATCTCAATTGAGGCTTCAGCTCTCATAATGCGTTCTGCTGGATAATATAACCACGTGTTTGGTTACTCAGGCTCAAGGTAAATACACTTACATGTGAGAGGAACACTTTGACTATCTGAGATGAATAAATGACGTACATTTACTGTAACAGCCATGATGGGGAGTGTGTTTACTGCTGCTCATGGTCTCTCTGTTGAATCTCTACCTCTTCTCGTCAGTTGACCGTTCCCAACCCAAAAGTGTTCAATCATAGCTTAGCAGCCGTAACCAGGCACAGCCACAGGCCTGTGAGGCTCTGCTAAGAACAATACTTGGTATCCAATTAGTTTTGAGAATGGTGTCCTTTATTTTTTGCCTTTGCAAAGCCAAAACCAAAGAGCAAAAGTGTAAGGAATTAATTTTACCATGTGTTTTCTGCTCCAATGTAAGTGTTGGCATGTCCAGCTGACTAGCTTACTACATACAGTTATGTTACTACTTCCACAGCCAAAGCAACATATCATTAAAAAACTAAATGTCTTTGTACGGTTTCAGTTTATGGTAAAGACCTTCAGGACTGGGACATTCATTGTGTAGTATTTACCTGCAGTGTGGGAGTCCTGAATGGTACTATATCAGAGTTTAGGCTAACGCAAGAGATTCTGTCCTGCCCTTTATTGGATTTGGGGAAGTTTATCCAGCAACCCCAGCCTACATTACCTGAGAGATCATTACGTTTGCCAAACCCATCAATTAGTCCTTATCCATTAAGTCTGAGATGTCAAGCAATTCACCATGCTTACGACAATTAGCTGGCTAACTATGATAAAATATGCTAGAATCAAAAAGTCAGCTTTTTTTCTACCACTGTGTGAAATCAAGGACCCACTGTTTCAACAATTGCTAAACATATAGAATGATAGGTTATCATTGTTATCAAACTGCATGTGTTGTGCAAGGAGGTTGGAGATTAGTGAACAGTCAATTTCCCATCACTGTATGTCTTTGGATGTTGATATCTATTTCTCTTTGTGTGTGTGTGTGTGTATGCGTTCACGTGTGTATACCAGATCTGCCCATGGGCACACCAGGATGCTGGCAACCATGCTTGTGTTCAGTGTTTGATCTGGGTTGTGAGGCTATACACATTCTCTCAATCTTTTTTCCTCTCTGTGCACATAAACACACAGACATACTAAATAGTTCAGCTTGAGTGAGTGAGGACAAAAACAGCCAACATCTCAAACCTTCACACTGGGAATCCACCAACATGTCCCAAACTGTCTTTTTGTTTAGTTCATTCTCATCCTGTTCCATCAAAATAATTTTGCTCCACGTCAGCTTGAGCCCATACCTTACATTGCAGCCAATTTCCTATATTTGAGAGCTGCTGCTGCTATTCTTCCCCTCCCAGTGGGACAGGGAGTAGTGTAACACCGCATCCTCTGCCATGTGAGACACACTGCAGCACAGTGTGATGGAGCATCGCCTCCGTCAAGGACAGGCCAGCTCTTCCTGGTATGCACAGGGTGGACGACTTTAATGCACCGAGCTAAATATAGATTCTAGGTCACGCTGAGGTCAGAGGTCACCCCATTCATTCATTCTCCGTGGTCGTGTGCTGAGGCCGAGGGATTGACACATATGCCGTGTCCCAATTCTACACTACATAGTAAGACTATACAGTGTACTACGTACAAATGATTACAGTGTAATGTTGCTGTTGATATACAAATAAATGACTTACGGTGGGTCATTTTCACATCATCAACTTGTTTTTAGCTTTCAGGGCATTCATGTTTTCTGTTTTCAGTAGTGAGTGACGTAATTGTCCTGCCAACGACATTTTAAGTCAACACGATAGCTGCCATATTGGTTGCTAGGAGCAGTTAACGTAACATTTTTACATAAAAGAACTATGCCAATTTAAGAGTTGTTACTTTTTTAAAGTCGACTTACAACAACCTGTACAGCTGCACCAACTTCATCTAAGCACGTTGCCATTATGTGGCCTTTTCTGGCTCTGGCACAAGGAGATCGTTTCACCTACACACACACAGCTCTGATAGGCTCAAATGTTTTTCCAACCTTGGAAACAGCAGTCAACGAGCACGACACCAAAATCTCTTCAAATTGCAGAAAAATCTGAGATGATGATTCAGAGGTCTGGAAGGAGGCTACTTTACTGTTTTGTAAAAGTGAAAGTAAAATGTTTTTCAAGTCAGTAATACTCACAATACTTTTTACTATTCCTACTATTCTCCTATTCTACATCACCACAAGCATTTTTGTATTCATTGTGACTTATTTTGCTTTGTTTTTAAATTTTCCCAGTGTGTACACACTATACACTGCTAAGACTTTAAAGTAGTGTCATCCCCTTCTCTCTCACGCCATGTTCTCTGTCTTTGTCTGTATTGCCAGCTACTGTCCAATAAAGGTGAAAGTAACTGAATGAGAGGATGAGTTATGAGGCAAAGCATAGTAGTAGGAATTTCAATTTCTGTTCGCTACACAAACAAAACATATGACTGTGTTAAAGAAGAGAACAGTGGCTGATGTGCATGCAGGAAAGAACATAGGCAGGGAAGTGGACAAACAAAAAGATAGCCAGACAAACAGACAGTGAATGAACTGAAAGATGAAGGAGAGTTGAAGGAGAGGGGAGAATCACAAGACAGTGAGACGCCAGGGAGTTGAGTTCAAGCTGCCTTTATGTACTGTTTTATAGTAGTCCTTGTTGCTCACTCTCTGTTTTACACACGCTCACTCTCTCTTTTTCTCTCACAAACACACACACACACACACACACACACACACGTTTAGTTACATTTAAACCAGCTCAATACAAATTAATTCAATTTTAAGTGAATACACACACACACACACACACAACAATTCAACTCCTCTGAAATTAATTCAGCTCAGTTGCATTGTATCTTTATCCCAATGAACGCAACTTCATATGTAAACACACACTCATACATACAGTGACCTATATAAAGCAGTGTGTAAGCAGTCCATTGGGGATGAAGAGCTGTAGAGACATATATCGCTTTCTTCTTTGTTTACAGATAGCAGGGGTCAGGGAAGGATGGGGGGGGGGGGGGGGGGTACAACAAAAGGCACACCAATAACAGTAACACACAAATATGCACGCACACACATCACAACACCCCTGTGCGAATGCATGTGGACCCCTAAAAGCCTACAGTGCTCCCTTTGATAGAAGCTAGAAGCTTCCTCTGACAGCCAAAGCTCAGAAAGGGAACTGCTCCTAAAACTGAAATTCAAGGCTGTAATTGTTCCAACTCCGCTTTTCCAAGGTTCAAAATGCCCCTGAGCCAAATTATGGTATTCAAATATTAAATAGAAGGCATATATTAATCTCTGTGGTGGAGAATAGAAAGAAAACAGCAGTGAAAGTGCTATTACCAAGAATCTCTCATGTTGGACAGTTTCTCAAACGGGATACTGTATAAAACAAATATAAATGCACTTATTGCCTATAAACCTTCATAATATCAACACAATAGAGACATTAGAGCTCAGCTTTTATCCACCTCTCAGCAAATAAGCCACGAAGTCCCTCAGCTGCTGCCCCAGTTCTTTATTTCAATCAAAAAAAATGATCACACTGAAGCATGTTACACAATGAATATGGATTCAAGTACAGCTTACACATACCATCCCCTCTCTCTATATATACAGTGGGTACAAAAAGTATTCAGACCCCTTAACATTTGTCACTCTTTGTTTTATTGCAGCCATTTGCTAAAATCAAAGAACTCACATGCAGTCCATTTCTTCTGATCCTCCTTGAGATGGTTCTACTCCTTCATTGGAGTCCAGCTGTGTTTAATTAAACTGATTGGACTTGATTAGGAAAGGCACACACCTGTCTATATAAGACCTTAC
>JAVQJD010014319.1:0-23086 GCA_036023655.1 Nannoperca australis
CCCTCTTTGTTTCTCTGTTCCTCTGCATTGCCCACGTCTCCTCCAGTACTGAACTTACTGAACATGTTAAGGCTAATGGAGCCCCAGCAGACTCTGCTGTCTGTGGGAGAGCGAGCCACTACAGCAGAAACATTATATGGTAGATTACCTGTTTGTGTGAGCAGATCTGTGTCTCCAACCAAGATCCCTGTTTAGAAACGACCTTTAGCCCTTCACTCGAGATGCTAATTTAATATACTTCTAACAAATTGCCCAGAATAGTTAAGTAGAATAGTTTCACTCAGTTGAGTGACCTCTGTTTTAGAACAAATGATTGAAATGCTTTCCACTAAAGAATTGTTCGATAATCACCTGTGAGCCCGTTTCTCCACTGCGAGGCTTGTTTACAGTGACTGTGGCACAAAGGCACATCTTCTCATGGATGACTAAACACAGTCGAGTTTGATTCAAATTAACTTGTTTAGACAGGAATGAAGACAGGAACTCCTTAGGGATGATTTATTTATGTTTGGTTTTTGGTTAGTTTTTCACTGCTTTTAAATGTAGCCAGTAATTAATTGAAGATTGGAATTTGCACAAAGAGAAAAGGAATGACAGTGACGTTGCTTTAATTTATCCATTCTTTTTCCATCTCATCAATAAGCTAAATTCAAAGCGACGTCTTATTTCCAAGTAAGCTCCCAACATTGTCCAAGCAACCAACCAATGAAAAGAACATGAATGAGAGTGAAACGAAAGCTTAAATGAAGCTTTAGATTGCAGCTCGCAAATTACAGTGAAATTATTTGGTATCAATAAGATACTGGGTACCTATAACGGGACAAATATGCAAGTACAAGGTAAGAAGACAAGAGGCAAGGGAATAAAGGGAAACAACTTTGTGTTGAAGAGGGACTCTTGGGACACTCTAAATATTAAGTCCAGTATTAATTAATTACCTAGTTGGTAACAATTAAAAAATAGTGTGCGTAAGACACCTGTCATGAACATGAAGAAAACTTTATGAATGTTTATGTCTGTTGTCCTTAAGTGTCATTCAGTCACTTATGTCATCTTTAATGTGAAGTCGATTTATCAAACTTAAAGAAACGGTTTAGCTTTATTTAGTTTTATGTTATTACATTAAATCTATCATATGTGGTTGGTTTTTACATTGTCTGTCATGAAACCATTATAATTGTGTCATGAATAATGTCCTTGACCTTACCTACAGTGGTACAATTTGGACCAGTCATTAAAATGTCATTTTGTGTTATTACACTGTCAAAGGCTTTTCTAATCTTGTCATGAATAATTTCCTTGTAATTTCCTTCCTACCAGTGTAGTTGAGGTCAAGGACCATGTCCTGGAGTCTCTGCTGGTTTTCTGGCAACCTAACGGTGATAAGACTTGTTATCTTCTGGACACGGTAAACAAATGAGATATAAGGTGTGAATTGGTGAGGTTTATAGCAGTTTTTTCTTTTACTTCAGACATTTGACTGGAAAGCAAATAATAGTATTTGCCAACATATTCATTTAAAGAAGCTCAAATATTAGTTGTGCATCTTTCTAAAACTGCCCAAAATTTTGATAGCCTTGATTGTATAAGAAGGATGTCCTCAGGGCACATGAGAGAAAGAATGATGTGAAATATATTGTGAAGTGTACAACTAAGAAATGATAATATAACTGCTATCGATGTAAGACAAAACATCTCCTGCACTACCACCATGCTGAGAGAATTCGTTCTCATCCAGATCCAGAACTCAAGGACGACTTCAATGAGTATCTCTGTCCTAAATGCAGATTTTTTTTTCTTTCCAAACTTAAAATCCATCCAAGAAGGAAATACAGTAACACAACACAGCTTATTTCACATACATTATACTGTCCTACTTTTATTTGGCAGTCTTTCAAGGTTGCTGCATTTCCATATGATTTTGGTGAAGGATTTTCTTTGTGAAAAGAAGCAATTACCTCAAAAATGACCCTTCCAATGACAACAGAGAATAACAGAAAAACACAAAATAAAAGTAAATGAACATTTTTAGAAGACTAGGGGGTATACTGCAGTAATCATATCAAAGCAAAATCTGGCTTTGAGGTTGAGTATTGAATGTGGCTTTGTCTTTGCTTGGCTTGGTATTACCTGCATGGATCTCAGTATTAAAACTGTGCAGGGGTCTGAAAGAGGAAATAATATTATCACACTGCGTCAGAATAAATCATGAATTGTTTACTGAATGAATAATAAGCCAGCTACACACTGAGCGATGTGGTGCCTGGCGAGATGAAAATAGTGCCTTGCGTTGGCACCACTGCTCTGTGATAACACCCTGGAAATACTGTTACCTGCGAACCCTCCCCAAAGTGGCACATTCATGTTACCTCTGTTGCTCGTCCACACTTTCAGATCCCCCCCCCTCGCTGTCTTCCTCCAAGCTCACCTGGGAGCTTGTGTGTTCTTTTGGTTACAAAATATCATTATTTATTGCTCTCTGTATTCCGCAGACAAGAAAACGTGTTTCTGGAAAAGTCAGTCTCAGGATGACAGCCTTTGATTGTAGCAGCACATATAGCAGCACATATATACTGACAAGCAAAGTGATGCAGCTTTGTTCTCTTTTTTTCAGCAAAAGAATGTAATGTTGTCTTTGATGAACTGTTGAACTTAAACTACACTGTACTGTATTTAGCAGAATTTGAAGCTTTTTTTGTGGAGGATCGACATCGGGGGCAATTTTAATGGATCAATATCTGCAAAAATAAAGCTGATCAAAATCCATTTATTACTTAACTGTACTGTGTTCAGACAAAAGATCCAAGACAAGACAAAACCACAGCACTATGAACTGTCCAATCTCAGCTCAACTCAAGCCAGGTGATTGTGTCGCCTGTGACTCAGCTTGTCAAGTCACCAGTGGTTTGTTTAACAATGTAAGACACATCTTCTGTTTCAATAGCCAATCAGCTCTTAGCAAAGTCAGCCATGTTTCTACCGTTTTATCACTTGAAATGAAACCGTAGCAAGTATCTCACTATCACTATCCTAGTTCATATTTGAATACGTTACTAATGATAACCAGCTACCAAAAACAAAAGCCTGAAAAGCCAGCAGATCTCGCTGCGAATCTTTGATCTGAACTGGCCTTTAATGACAGCTGGCTTCACTGCAAGTGTGTGTTGTGGTGGAAACCACAGTGTGAATGTGACAAATTATTTGGTTGCACCAGTGACTGGCTTTGACATTACCCAAAGTCTGCCGGGTAAACTGCACAGCTGTAGGATGATGAAGAAAATAGTAGTCAGTCACTTCACCTGCCAAGTCTTTTATGTGCAAACACCAACAACACACAGCTCCTTCCATTTCAGTCCAGCTGTGACCAGACTGGGACATATTAAACTCAAATCCTTCATCCTAGAACTCAGTATGTTTCTGGTGTTTGTACAGTGCTGTGTGTGTGTGTGTGTGTGTGTGTGTGTGTGTGTGTGTGTGTGTGTGTTTGTGTGTGTGTGTACGTGTGTGTCTGTGTCTCACCTGCCCACTGTGCCAGACCCCATTGCCTTGACTTTCTCTGCTGCGTTTGGTAAAAATATCACTTGCCCTGCAAGCAATGCAGACACTATTCATTCAGTAGCAACAGTGATACTCATCATCAGTCACCTTGGTGACAGAATCCCGCAGCGCCCACTGTGATTTGTTAGAACAGGTTTATATAACTCTGACTCACAGGCTTTAAGAGAGGAGGAGAAAACTAGAAATCAATGTCTTGTCATCTTCACACACAGACACATAAACTCACTGTACCATTAGCTCACCTGGCTTTACTAATGTCTTGTCTGAAGAGCATATTTGAACGTAACTGTTAGTTGCCTCCTTCACTTAAGTCTTGAATGTGAATAATTGACTGTTCACAAACCTCCACCCTGAAGCATGGGCCTGATTCTACACTTCAATACACCAACAATGCAGCAATGCAAAGCTTCTTTGACTATCTGCCTGGTACATGTAGCTTTAGCCTTAAGCCATAGCATTATATCATGCATGTAGTTATTATGGGCGTACTAAAAGGCCCTTTCATATGCCTCTTGTTTCAACTCTTGGAACATTAGAAAGTCAGCTGGACACAGCGATTTCAACCTCACTGAGTTTTAGCAGCAGCATTAGCTTACACCAGCTAGCTAGAACTGATCACATCTGTTAGCGACGGCTGTCATTTCAACTGACACCATCCAAAGTTGTACGCTAGAAATAAGGGGCCTCCTTTTACTTCTGTGTGAAATCAAAAATCTAATTTTTCATAAATTACCACTAGAATTTTGAGTTAGGCATAGCAACGGTAACTAAGGGGGTCGGGCTTAACGAAGGTCAGTTGAGTCTTTGATAAGTACCTCCTCTAATTTTGCACACAGGCTTATGAAAAATGATTTCAACTAATTCCTACCATCTGTAGCTCGTACATCATGATGTTCACTTAGATTTGGCCGTTCAGTGTTGTATGTTTAGATCTTTCATGCTGCTATAAGTCATTCTGTTTCATTTCAGGCAATCTCTTACTGGCATGCTTCCACCTCCTCTCTGAACCCCCCTTCCATATTCCCTGCTGAACATCATTTTCAGCTTAAAAAGACATCATGTCCTGCTTTCATGTCTGTTTCTGCTCTCAACGTGTCCACTAATACCTCCTGTTGTGAGTGACTAATGTCTGCTTCAGGCTGTGGTTGTAGTAGTTGCTGTCGTTGGTCTTGTTGACTGACATGTTGCTGCTGTTGTTGTTGTTGTGCTTCTCCTTGCAGACGGTCTGGTTTGATCTGCACCAGAGGCTAACAGACACAGATGGCACTACCAGCGCAGTAAGTAGACACTAAACGAATAACCGTTTGTAACCGCTGCATTACACTGCAACACACAGCCGCAGGTGCAACATCGCTTACTGCTGCCTTACAAAGGCCAACAACCACTGCAGCAGTACCTCAGGCTGAGTGGCACAAAGCTGAGACATGACTTTCTGATGTAATTAACATGGGATAGTACTTCTGCAACCAATACCATCCAAAAATAATCCAGGTCTCAGTGCCCGTCCCATGGGCGCCGATCTTATGAATGATTTCCCAGGAAATGTGCTTGTTTTGTTTAGTTGTCTCGACCTGAATAATTTATAGACTCTTGAGTGTCCGCTGGAAGAATTAATAGCTTCACACAGTGTCTTACAATATCTAACACCCAGAGAAAATAACATGTCAACTGTCCTAGAAACACACAGCATATTTAGGGTGTGTGATATTCTCTGAGATAATGATCAATGATTCATATGAAAAACCACAAGCTCTGTGTGGGCTTTTTCTTTTCAGGCTGTATTCGGATTGAATCATAAATCTGAAATGTTACTGTTTCAGAAACTCAACTATTTGACACTATTTTCAGATATCATTTCACCAAAGGCTGCTGTCACATACAGCTCTTGTGTGCTTGCAGTGAAGTGGAGATAAGAGTGCAAGAATACAATCAAAATCTATCTTATAGATCTGAATGCCTGCAAAAAGCCATAAGCAATCTGTATCTTAGAGAAATATAGATTTATTGTATTCACATGCACTGTTCATGAAAGCCACTGTAGTGCAAAGAAGAAACATGAGATGAGAAAACTGCCCGCACTAAAAAGAGCTCAGGGATGTTGGTCATTTACGTTGGAGAGTGATTCAGATGGTGTAGTTCACTACATTGATTCTTGCTTATGAAACAGACTGTAGGATTACTGGCACCAGTATTAAATTACACTAGAATAAGTGACAAATGGATCCTGGAAAAATGCAATCCACGTGGTTTCAATCCCTACAACACCAGAAGCATAAAACTCTGTTTAGAATCACAACTAAAAGCTTTTTGTACGCATGCTTTCCATCAGAAATGTATAGCTGTGGATGCATAGTTTTCTTTTTAAAATTTCATTAGTTTCATTACAAGCGATTATTACTCTCAGCTGTGGGTATGTATATAATTCATTAATTCATCATATGTACCTGTGATCTGAACGTTGCAAAGATAATCAATCATTTAAGTTATAGAACCGCAATGAAAACAGATTTTATAAAGTGTGTCCTAATAAATGGACCTAAGGTCCTAAGTGTCCTTTAAAATGATTTCGCCATTGGAATTGGAAAAAAGTTATTAAATTGAACACACAAAATTGTCACAACGATCAGAATCTACAGCCATGCTAGCGGCTCATTGAAGCTGTACTTAAGCGCAGAAGTACTTTGACCTAAAATTCTAACATAAGCTTGCTAACATGCTCACAATGACAATTCTTGTATGTTGATGTTTAGCAGGTATAATGTTTATCATGTTTTCCATCTTAGCTTTGCATGTTAGCAAGTATTTGCCAAGTTAAAACTTTATCCTGACAATGGCGTCAGATGAAAAGTCATTACAATCCACCCTGAGATGAACGTGTCTGTACCAAATGTCAGGCAATCCATCTAATAATTGTCCAGATGTTTCACAAAAAAACTAAAATGTCAACCTCATGGTGGCATTAGAGGAAGTCAGGGATCACCAAAGTCAGTAGACCTTCTCCTCTGGGGACCATGAAGACAGACAGTACCAAGTACAGACAGTACCAAATGTCATGGCAATCCATCCAGTAGTTGCTGAGATGTTCATCACCATCCCTAGAGCCATGACACTAGAGCGGCAAAACAATTACCTGATCAACGAAAGACATCTGGCCCCAGATCTGTGCTGCAAGGAGTAAAAAACCAGATATTTTCCTGTCTGCAGGAGACCGTCACAATAATCACCTATTGCACTTTTACCCACAGCAGTTGGGCCACTTATGTCTCCCCATTAGCTGCCGGCAAGCAGTGAGAGCACAGACTAAATTGTCCAGTTGTCATGGGCACAGAAAGGTTATTATACAAGACTGCTCAAATGCACTAGGGGAGAAAGTTTCAAGTTGTGATTTGCTTTAAAATGCATTTCAAAGAAATACCCCAACAAGGAGCACTTATAAAGACAAGAAGACTGGGAGCAGGCAAAAGTAAGAAACAGGACAATTTAATTGTGGAAACAGCTTTCAAACTTTCAACAAGGAAAGCTCAGTTACTTTGGCCACAGTCTTTAAAAAAATCATCCCCCTAAAACACTTTGGGGCAATTAAAGAAGTAGCTTTCAGCAATTACCTTGTTTTCAAGGGTCTATGTGGTTATTTGGTGGTCTGCTTCACAAAAACAGAGTAAATAGGGATTTTTTGCCTTTGAGGTAATCTTATTTGTACATTCACACAGACTGGGAAAACACTCTGCTTCAGTTCCCATGGTAATATAACAGGAGCTTCATCTCACTTCTTCAGACGTCGATAGCTTATTGGATGCTCACAACAATCCTTTTTTCACTTTTGCTCCAGCTTGTTCTTGACGCAGCCATTCACCTGTATCTGCATCAATTCTGATGAAGTATACTGGCAGCACATAACACATAACCGCAACATCCTGGGTGCAGGTCCGACTTTTGTTGCATGTTGTTCCTCGCTCTCTCCTCTCATTTCATGTCTCCAATAAAGATGAAAGTGCCCCAAAACATAATATCCATTAATAAAGTAAAATGAATTTGAAATATACTACACTAAAGCCACTATTCACCTCCACATGAGAACAATTATTTGGTTGTCCATTATTCATACAATATCAACATCTAAAAAAGAGAGAGAGTGAGATAAACTCGCATTAAAAGAAAAGAGTGCATATAAAATAGTAAACACCACACTGTAAATGTCTTACTGAAAGAGTAGAATTGTCAGCGTCCATTAGCAGCCCAGTGCCAGTCTGGCTCAGGTGTAATAAGCACCAAGCCACAGCTCCCTCTACACATTGTTTGATGTTATAGAATGGTTGGTTGTTGTGCAAATGTATTATCTTCTACTTCTTACTTTTACTTTCAGATAAGTCGTTTAGTTTTTCTTCCTGCCACAACCTTCTGGTACTATGCTAGTGCAAATCTGCATCTGCTTTCTAGAGGCAGAAAACATTTTCACAAAAACAGATGCTCGTAAATTGCATGCACTTTAATAAATCCAGGGAAATGCAGAAGCAACCAGATGTATCCTATTTCCTTCTGTTAGTTGCATCTTCCCTTAAAAATTTGCACACTTCACTGATAACCCACATATTGCACTTCCACGCTGTTGTGCCTGTTTGAAAAACGAAATGACACATCTGTAGGCACAGTATGCTTCTGAAACCAAGTGAAAAGGGTTAATAAATCAGTTTTCCCCAAAACTCAAATCAAATAGATTATGTGTACTAAAAAGTGAAAAAGAAAAATGTCCTTTAAATCTGCCATCTACCTTTCGCGTCCTTTCCTCGCCCTTTCATTTCACCCTCTTATCCCACAAGCCAGTGTATCATCACCCTTGAGCCCTCTGTTCCTCAGTAACACCCCTCTCCTGCTTCTAAACACAGATTGCTTTTAACAAGGTCATGCTCCTCTTCACCTTTACATCATTTGACCCTTCCCACCACAGCAGGCTCAGTCCATTCTCTCTGACCTTCCATTCTCCACCAGAGGGACGATTCAGATTCGATTAGCTGTCATCTCCTTTCCCTTTCAGTCCTCTGTCAAAGCAATCATCCCTCCTCTCTACACAAAGATACCTCAGTGATTCATATCACCACACAGGGGATTATAATAAGATCATGTACTGTATTGCAGTTGTGGACCTGAATTAGCATGTGCATCTTACTTGTAGTGGACACTGAGCAGTGAGTGGCTGGCTGACAATGATTTCTGTCATGTGAAGTGGGTAAATTAATCACATATGCTGTATCTTG
This sequence comes from Nannoperca australis, assembly GCA_036023655.1. Classification (NCBI taxonomy): domain Eukaryota; kingdom Metazoa; phylum Chordata; class Actinopteri; order Centrarchiformes; family Percichthyidae; genus Nannoperca; species Nannoperca australis. The sequence continues at coordinate 8,811 of JAVQJD010014319.1, forward strand.
TCAGTCTTTCGATCCTCTGGAGGCACATCAGAAAAACTGAGGCGGAGAGAATACATGAAAAAGAAAAGATAATGTAAAGGGGTGCGTGGGATAGAGGGGCAAATTACAATGTAATAATAGATGGATAATATAAATGAGGAAAGGGAATGAGAAAAGGCCAAAAGGACACAAGCAGGTTTCTGTTTTTAAGAAGGGATGTTTTGAATAGCGCCTGAAGTGTCTTAACAGCACAAATTTATCATTCTTTCCTCCTTTTATCATTGCATACAGTATCTTTGCACGGCTATGTTTATCTAAATGAAACACATAATTAACTAGAAGGCACTTGGCACAGAGCACAAACCTACACCCACGCTCAACTACTTCCCATCTTGCAAAGCTGCAGCCTCCAAATTAGCGTTTGTCTTCTGGGTTTGATCTTCCAAGAAAATATCACATGAATGCAATACTGTTTTAACAGCTGACCTGGATATTGTAGATTTGCCCACTAGCACCAACACTAATAGTCTACAGCCACAGTAGCAACTTTATGATGCTGTACTTAAAAGTTCGACATGATGATGGCACTAGATGAAAAGTTATGTGATCATCCACGTTATAACAATTCATCCTGAGGGGGACATGAATGTCTGAACCAAATCCATCTAATCCTTGAAGATGATGAGAGATATTTCACTGTTGAGTGAAAATTTATGACCTGATGTGATGGTGCTAGATGAAAGGTCAGGGCATCACCAAAATAATTAGGATTCATCCTCCTAGTACCATGAAAGCCAGAACATGATTTTAATTCAATCTTATTTATATACAAAACATAAAAGAACTTATCTCAGGCTACTTTTTTATTTGGTGGCAATCTATCCAATAGCTGTTGAGAAATGTCAGTCTGAACCAAAGCGGTGGACCAACCAACTGACATTGCTATGGCTAAAAAGATTTGGCCCTAAATCTACAGCACTGAACTAATCCTTGGGGTGAACATCACATTTCAGCCAAATGTTCTCTAACACTTTCTGTTTGGTATCTTGCCAACATCCAAACAGACAAAGATGATACTTTAACTACTTTCCAGAATCATTATCAGAACAGACCAATTAAAAAACAATAACAGATTAATGAAAGGAATGTGTGAGAAAACAAAGGCGAGGTGACAAGTTGGAATTTAAAAATAAATCGGAGGGCTGAAATAAATAAAGATGAGAGGGGAGAGATATTGAGAAAATGAAAGCTAAAGAAAATGGGATACGGAAGTAAAAATGTTAGTTGAGAAAGCAAACCATGCTGAGTTTATATATGGCTTCAATATATAATGTATGCTCCAATAAAATGTAGATAAATGGAACAGAATCATGTGGTGAGAGGAGAAAGTTCACAGTGGGACGTTCAGGATGCTGTGAAGACCCTTATAAAAAATAAATCAAGAGGTTATAAATATGGATATTACTATATGAATGGGTCACACACTCTACAGAAGCTCTCACTTAGATTGGCCTGCTCTTTGAATTAATCATAACACCACCAGTGCTGACTCAGACATGATGGAAATAGGTGTGAAATAGGTCCCACCTCTGGTCAGCTGCACATAATGGCACTGTTACTCAAACTGTACATTACATTCAGTCATTCTTTAATGTAAAATTATATCATAAGAAGGATTATTTGCATTATTTTGTTCTATCATACTGGAAATCACTTATATAGCACTTTTTCTACCATAACTTATCCAAAGTCTGTTACAGATCGGTCATTCACCCATTCACACATATTCACACACTGATGGCTACAGAGCTGTCTTGCAAGGTGCTGGCCTCCATTGGGAGCAACTTAGGGTTCAGTGTCTTGCCCAAGGACACATTAACATATAGACAGGAGGAACTGGGAATTGAACCAACCCTGGGATTTGAGAAAGGCAGAGTGGTAAAATAAATGAGTGAAGGCTATGAATTGTGTTTTCTAAAACATATTCATGCACAGTATAAAATACATATGCAAATAAATAATGGTAAATAAAGCATGCCAGTTATTTTTTTCTGATTGATAAGCAGCCGTAAAACAGAATTGTTAATTAAATTTGTGAGCTTTAGAGGTACTGGTTAGAGAATTTTTTTACATTTGGACAAAGCCTGGCTAACTGTTTTCCCCTCTTTACAGTCTTTATGCTAAGCTAATTGGCTGCTGGCTCCAGCTACATATCACCGTATATATATGAGAGTGGTATCAGTCTTATTAACTAACTATTGGGAACATCCTAAAATGTCTAGTTTTCCTTTAAGCTGGAGCCAGGACATATAGACTTGAATCAAGGGGAAACAGCTAGCATGGCTCTGTCCAAAGGTAGCAAAATCTGCCAACCAGCTCCTCTAAAGCTACCTCTAACCTCTAACTAAGAAATTATATCCAGCACGTAACTCCCCAGTTAACCGTAAATTGTCATTTTTACTTTTTGGTTTGTGTATGCATTAAACAAACAAGATAGACCGTGTCCCCCTACTTTGAGTTTTTATGCTAAGCTAACCATATGCTGGCGCTAGCTTCATATTTAGTGTACAAAGTAGAAAGTGAATAAACGTATTTATAATACGCATATAATATATGGACCTCGTGTCACTAAATGTATCTTGTCCTGTATTTCCCAGTTATGTTTTAAGACATTTCAGAGACAGACTATTTTACAAGTAATTGTATATAGGGTTTTACACTTATCTTAGTTGCAGTTCTATGTTCCATAAAAATGTCTTGAAAGTCTTACATATGGCTTTCTGAAGCCTGCAGTTGATTTAACATCAGTGGTAAAGATGTTTGTGTGAAGACGGTCCCTCACATTCATTTTCTCCATTCACATCCTCCTATTCTGACTGCTTTTCTAAACGTCAAGTTAGCATCACCCTGCTTTCATGAAGAAGCAGATGATGGTTCAGTTAGTTCTCCTTTCATCTCCCCCAACTCACAAAAATCTTACTGAAACAATCTTAGTCATTCTCATGGAGGCATTTTTATGAATAATACATAAATAATTATTTAATGTGAAGAAGCATTACTGTCAATATTTGAAAGTTATATCAATGCGAATAAGGAACCTACACAAAATAATGAGAAATGATTCCTTATTGAATTCAGATTGATGTTTTATGTCAAATAACACTGGCAATTGCAGTTGCAAGCTTTGACATCATTTATGTCTATATTTATGACACAGTGAATCACTGAGAATGAGAAAGCATCTGAGAGACAAGTCAGCACCCGGTGGAGGAATACTTGAAATATGCAGGAGAAAAGCAATTGGTCAGAAACTCAACAGACTTTACCAGAGTATTAACGTTTCTGACCTGCAGCTCAAACCACATCAAATGTTAAAGGATTCAGGAAGGCAGCAGGGTGGTGAACTATACCCCGAGACAATAGTTATAGCTGCAGGACTCTTTGTTATCAAGAGCCCCCCGCCTGCTGATATGTCCTTGAGCAAGACAAATCCCTGCCAGCATCAGGTTCTGCAACACGGTTTGACTTCCGACCTCCAGGTGGAGGGAAACTTTCTCCCTCTGGGAACAATACACTCTTTTTTTATATAAAATATCATTGAAAAAATATCCTTAAATTGCAGCAGGTTTCCTAACAAGAAAGCATCACAGCATGTGAGCCTCAGCTAAAGGTGCTATGTGTACCACCACTGTGAAATTGAATGTGATTTATTTTTAAAGCCATTGGCCTTATCATTGTAAGTGGTACTGTTTGCAAAAAATCAACACAGCATTACTCAAAAAGCTGTTTAGCTGTTTACCATTTTAGTGAAAGATCTTTAATTAAAGCAGATAAAAATATTGGAAGTGATTTTTTCTGTTGTTTTTCTTATATGAGCTATATGTCAAAAGTTAAGGTTGGCAATATTCTTTATTCGTCTTATACTCAACAGATCCCATGAAAAGAACAAACCATGAATTGATCCTGTGAGTATTGTTTGTGTATCCGAAGCCTGATATATCTTATTCCTCTGTATGTGCCAAAGAGCACAGAAACTATTAAAAAAGATGAGTGAGCCACACTGTTAGTTTGAGTCAATCTTGTATAAACTGTCCTGTTGTCTAAATACTCAGAACACCAAATTCAACTATTAATCAGCTGCTACAAATAGTCCCAAACAAATGCTCTGTTTCCTCCTGTTTGAATAACTACAGTGCCCACCAGTTTTGTGAAATTTCGGAGCCTTTTTAAAAATGAAACAACAAATCATTGTGAACTGTAAATATTAACGTCTTCAGTACGAATGATTGGGCTTTGGGATGAGACATGGGAAGTCTGGGAAGAAACTATCTGTTGTGTCAGTGCTGCCCTAGAGTTTTACGTTGAAAGGTAATGATTCAAAAGAAATACGTGTTTCTAGTCAAATAAACGTTCAGTTGTACTTAAATCATTTAGTTCATGTAACTTAATCACAGAATTCTCTACTTGAGTCAACACAGTCTTTCAATTTCTTTCAACTGGAATTCCAAAGCTGAAAATACTTCATCTACAGTTCAGCCTACCTACAGTATCTAGTTTACTTAACTGCACATGTTGTCATGAGATTTTTATTCCAATCTGAAAAATACAGAATAACACCATCCTTTTACTTTTAGAAACAGAGGAGGGTTCCTCTTTTCAGCAACTGTCCGGTTTGTTTAGTCATATATCTCCAAATTCATTTGCTAAAGGTATACTGATGTTATAATGCTAGAGAGAGCTACTAGAGGGATTCAGTGTACATTTTCCCTTTAGTGCTTGAATAGACTATATACTATAAAGAGAACACCAAAGAAACATATGACTGGCTCATATAAAACTACAAATCAATAATATCTGACAGGTCTCTTGGTTAGAGAAGTCTTATAAGATCCGGATCTTTTCAGTGTCTCCTGTCTTGATGTATGAACGGTGGCACTCATTTCCCTGAATGGCCCCAATGCTCTGGTGGCAGTTTATGTCCGCGGCGCTGGAGATTTTCTCTGTAAATTCAATGACAGCTTCTGTGTGCATTAATCAGCCACAACCCACGCTGCCTCCTCCACCCTCCCCAAACCCACCACTCTGTCTCAGTTTGTTTCTCCCCCCACCCTCCCTCTGCCCCCACTGCAACACAATTTAGTCCACTTAGCCTGCAAAACTGACAGCTTGCTCACTGTATCTGTGTGTGTGTGTGTGTGTGTGTGTGTATGTGTGTGTGGCTCGTTCTCTCTCCCTCCCTCAACTCCATATATTTTGCCTTTATTGCTTCCATTCTCTCTTTAATTGACTTCATTGACCATTTTGTTGCAGGCTTTTATCCAACCGACTACTTACCTAACTGTACCGAAAAGCCCCATTAATCTATTTGTGTTTTCCAAATGAAGCCATACCTTGTTTTTTGTTCCGCTACCATAACACATTTTATTATCCGTATTTAATTATTTACAAACATCAAAACAGAGTCAACCAAACAATAAAGTGAAACAGAAGGCTCCTTTTTGCACAACTAACCAGAAATAGAAGATTTTGGTAAATGCAACCGAAGGTCAGCGTGCATAAAAGCAAACAACAAAACCCAGAGGAGGTGGAAAAAAATCCTCTGGATCAAAGCCCAGAAACACACACACACACACACACACACACAGTACAGTATCAGCTATGTTTTGTTGCAGTCCCTGTGCCTTTAACTGTCTCTTGGAGTCAGCACAGCATTATTTCACTCACATATAGGGCTCCATGAATGTGAATCACAATGTCAATATAACTAAGACACTGTGGGCAACAGAGAGAGAGACAGAGGCAGGTAGTCAGGATGGTGAGGCAGATATATAGATCCAGAGGGAGAGAGCTCTCCGGGGTTTGTCTACACTGAATGCAGATAAGGTTGGGAACATAATAATTAAGGCCCTTTGGATGTCTGTATTTGCGGTTTGCTTATCGGACCACTTGGTGTTAAAGTTAACGCCTTTAGCAGTGCAGATCATGATACGCATCTTCCCTGGTTCACCATCTTCTCACATCACTCTACTGTTAGCTATTGAGAAAGGCAAAAAATTCCCCCAAAATACTTCAAGGAATAAATAAGTCTCTCAGTGTGTAAACTTTGATGAGCATGTCACTAAATCCCTGCTGACAAGATGTGATTTACATTACGTAGCAGTTAACATTAGGCACCATACACTACTGGACCAAGTAAGGCTGTAGCAGTAACACTTCTTATGGGATTGAGTTGATCAAGGGTGCATTTTATTGATTATGAATCCAACTTTTCTTTTGTGAGAGGGACAGCACAGGGGGAGATCCTTATCCTCAGGTCATTTGTCTGCTTGAGACCTTGTGTTTTGGGGTCATCACACATTTTCTCACTACCTACCAAAACTGCACCACAGTTGAAATCATATTGTTCAGATCTGCCTAAACAATCCTGAACTGGAGGATTAGACGGCACTTATCTAAAATATCTTTCCTTGTTGTGAACGAGCCCTCAGATGCATACAGAGAAGATCAGATAAGAAAAAAAAACGAGTGAATCCAGAGATATTAACATTGAATAAAGGAATCATTTGAAGGGTAGATGGAAAAGCAAGAAGGCAGAATGAATTTATTGATGTTGGGAGGAATTCATAAGCAGAGAAATTCATCTGGGATAAAAATGAGACAGACATTCATTAAATGGTGATATATTGCATACATGCAGTCTTGTAAAAGTTAGTTGTTATGCCTCATGATAACTGCTATCTGGAACTTATTACAGTATGTAAAATAGCTTGTGTTTTGCGTAAGAACAATCAAGGTCATAGAGTCGGAGAAAAGAGAGCGTTATGTAGCAACAGTGAGACAGAAGAGAGTATTAAGGAGCAGTGATACCTCTGCTGAATGGATATACAAGCACGTTGCGTCATTGGAGCTCACAGATATCTGTGTGTGAGAGAGAAGGATAAAGAGAGACATGCAGCTTTATAGAGAATGTGTTAGTGCCGTATTTGTCAGGCAAAGACAGATCAAAAGATTGAGTGAAGGTGGCGGCAATAAAAAAGAATTTGTCCTTGGAAATATTTTAGTTGGTGTTGCATTTTTAGGACATCAGTGGCAGCTGCCACTTCATTTCTGTCTTCTTTATGAGGTTTGCAACTTGATAGCGCCTCAGGGATTCACTGCAAACACTGAAGTATTATTCTACAGTTTTTGACACTGTCTATGCAAGTGATTTGTGCAGGTAAAGAACTCATCCCTGTAGTGTAATTGCTCTATAAATAGAAGTGTGTCTAAAGAGATTTATTGTTGTTTTATCAGGCAAACTGTGAATGAGCGGATCAGCAGCCCTGCAGCACATTAGTGCATTATGAAACCTCAAAGTGTTCAGTGCAGCCATTTGTAATTGCAGTAATAGTGTCTTAAAATGGGAGTTTAATACACATGATAACATCTGGGAGCTGCACACTACACCCACAAGCTGGTTCCATTAAGTGATGCTGTAATTGAAGGTTCTAGTTGCACATGGTTAGTTTTGTTGTTGCTTTGTTTCTGTTTTTTTGATGCAAAGAACTTATTTAGCAAACCTACTGTGCGTGTTTTTGACCCGAGGGAGGAACCCCAAAAGGAAACCCAGACACACACAGACAGCATGATGATCACCACTCAAGTTAAAGCTGTTATAATTTAATTTTAATTTAATTTCTTTAATCAGCCCAAAAACCCCAAATCAGCCCACAATGAATTACCGCCTGAACCTGCAGTTATAGCTATACAGGGCGTTTTGGCATCTTTTAGCTACCTTACTGTTTTGCTTCAGTTCTAATCCAAATTTTTACATGCAGCAGCCAAAATAATCTAATAAAATAAACCCACTGTGTACTGTAACAGCAGACGGGTAACATTAGCAAATTAGCTGGTGAACATAGTGGAGCATTTAGCTGCTAAAGAGCCAAATACTTCCCTCAGAAGTTGGTGGAGCCCAAATCAGAGCTAAAGCACCAGTGAATGTTGAATAAATAATACAGCCTATTGTTTGCTAACACAATAAGATTATTACTTTTTATGTTTTAAGGCCATAATAAGTCAAATGTAGGACTTTCAGATTATTTAGAATTTCGGGCCCCAGGTTACAAAAACAAAACATCAATGCAGCTTAAAAATGCCCAAGTCCTCTACTAGTTATACCAAAATGCTGTTTATGTTTGGACTGTCAGATAAGATTGCTTTTGTACTTTTTTTTATCTTACAGTCTTATTAAAATCCTTTTTTTTTTTTTATGTTTTCAACACAATAAGGCATTCTTTTTACTAACTTACCACATAGATGACATTGATCTGTTGACTTGCAATCAAGCAAAACCTAAAATCATTTCTTGTGACATACCTACTCCTCTGAGCCATCATACTACTGGTACACTAGTTACTCCAATAATTAAGTCAAATTGCCTGAAAACAAAGAACACAGTTTGGCAAGGCACTGCATGCTTTGATGACAACCACTGTTGTAAGTGTACTGCTGCTGTTAATTGTAAAGTATTTATTCCTTTCCCACTGCTATAGTCAGCAGGTCTGAGTACTATAAGGGACAGGGGAAATATGTAAATGATTCCTGAATTAATGAAGGAGCTCTTTCTCTTTCTGTTTTAAATAAGTGAGGAATTCCTTGAGCCCGGAGCTAGTAAGAGGGAGAGAGGGAGGAGGGCTGAGGATAGGGGAGAGAGACAGGGATGATGAAGGAAGATGAAGAATGAGTAGGAGAGAAGAGATGTATAGGGGAGGAAATATGAGATAAAATATAGGGAGCAAAAGAAAACAAGGAGTGTGGCAATGAAGAGAAGTGGGGAAGGAAGGCCTGAGGGAAAGACAGAGTGGAGGAGTGTGTGGGGAGATGAGAGAAGGTGTCATAAGAAGACCTGGATGTGGGTAACTGGTATTTCCCAGTTCCCATGGTAACACTCAACTGATACCCAGTGGGTATGCAAATGGAGGTAGCCCACTACAGTATGCTAAACACACATACACACATTAACACACACACATACATGCTTAACACATAGTACAGTATAGTGTATGTGTCCTTGATTGATGGTGATGATCTCTGCATATTTTATACAGTAATCACTGCAAAGCCTCATGGGAGGGTTGCAAACAGATGTGTGAGGAGAGAGAGGAAGCATGACATAAGTTTTTAAATGCTTTACATTTGACATACTTTCAGGTCACTCATATTTGCCAGTATACGAACGTCCTTAATGCTAAATCACATTTTTGGTGGATTTTCCCACCGACAGTGTGGAATTTCTGACTTTGGCGCCACGAGAGGTTGTATGAAAAATGACTCTGCGTGGGCATAAATGGGCTGAAAGCAACACATCACATTTCACTGGCATAGAAACCATCACTGTGCCATCAGAGTCCTTTAAAAGATGCTACAAACACATATCAATTGTACACATTTTTAAGCTGATTATTGGATGATAGAAACATATGATTACTGGATAACAGTCCAGGGGGGAACCTCAGTGTGATGACAAAACAGGATGACATTTCTCTTCCTGCTTCCAGCTGGTCGTCCCAAATCACATTTGATTGGATACCTTGGAAAAGAGAGTGATTTGTTTTTGACATATAACAAGAAAATTACGACAGGGACACAGGAATTTTCCGTCTTTAAATATAGTCCATCAATAACAAAGGCAATGCACCACACTGAGAGATAGGACATTAAGGGATTATTGAAAATACCATTTCACACACAGTAATGTTGTGTTTTTGAAAGAAAGAAGAATAAAAAATAAATCAAACAGGGCAGAGAACCCAGAGGATCTTGTGGCGATCACTTTGAGTTTGTATTATATAATTTTTTGTTACTTTTTTATTTACTTTTTTCTCTTTTTAGTCATGACTGGCCTGACAGGGCTTAACTGTAATTGGCAGTAACAGGAGAAGAACTCATTGTTTTTTAGATGGAAAAAACAGGGCTGCAGAATGCTGATGGAGCCCAGGAAAAGACAGGAATCAATAATATGTATACAAGCCTATAAACGAGGCTCCACATGTCTTTACGACATGGTGAAAGTCAGCCACTTGTCCAATCAAAAAGACTTGTAGAGTCAATCCTGTCCTATAAAACACAAACACACACACTGCATGCAGTAATTTGCCAGTTTTATAGGTGCAAGAAGAAGCCCCATTATAAATGATCTTGCTGACACAACACACATTCACACACATGCTGAACAGATTCGAGCAGAGCAAATACATTATATTATATATATTGAAAGCTCAAGGTAGTTCTTAAACAATATAAAGTAATGAGCTGCAGACCGCTGACATAAGCCTGTGCATATACTTCAAAACCGGTGGGTCTTTAAGGAAAAGCCCAACGTACACACTCTTACACTGTTTTTAAACCCGTGCCCACTGCTGTAACTCTACCTGTCTTGCCTTTATATGTTTAGACTATAATGTCTTACATGTGGCTGGATCTAAGGAAAGGGGTTTAAATGTTGTTGTTGTTGTTGTTGTTAATCTATTGTGGGTAAATAATGGTGATTTCTTTTGTTTTTCCACCAAAACCCAAAGCTACAGGCCTGCCATGGGACTGGAACTTGAATCAGACTTTTAGTCGCAGAACAAAGCCTTGAGACTTAACTTGAGTTTGAATGTGAGACTTGACATTGTCCTTAAAATTCCAGCAGCAACTAAATCAAAACTTTGCACAACCTTTTTATAGATTTTGTTAAAGGTTATTGCAAAAAAGGAGTATGTAATTTGTATTTATCTGTTTTATTGGCATTTATATTCCTCTACTTTATTGTAGTCTGAGTCTGATCAAACACATGACAGCTTCTGTACATCTAAATAATAATACTGCATAGAGTTCAAGTATCAGGGAGCATTCAGAATGCATTTGTACCGATGGTGGAGATAACCAAAGAGTTGGGGCTTAGTTGACCATAACACTAAAAGTTAATCTCTCCCATGTCCATCATATATATTATAGCTGTCATTGTTGAGTACATCTCACTCTTCGTCTCGTAGCACGTTCCTTAAAGTGCATCTCATTCCTATTTCTGAGAAGTCGTATTCTAATGCATATATTCAGAAACAAAATGGAAAATGCTGTCAGATATTTAACTTCAGGAAATCAGCAATTAACCAACACTTTGCCGCAGTGGCATGATGAATGACGAAAATTCATGTTAGACATTTGACTGATTGTCAATCCATTTCAGTAAATTAATAATATTTGCTGAAAGGATTTCATAAAGTAAATTAACGCGTGAGTTAGATGCATGATGTGGATTTTCTCCATTCGTCTACAGGCTCCATCTTCTTATTGAGCGTATATACAGAAGAGTGCTGTCTTCTTATCTAACTCCTGGCAGAAGAACTTCTGGGCTGTAAGAAAAGCCTTGTGTTAGCTTCATGGATGAAGTTTTAAGTGCCGGAGAATTGGGGGATCCTGATGTATCACCTGTGCAGGGTCAAAGTGTGTGTGTGTGTGTGTGTGTGTGTGTGTGTAATAGTACTGATTTGGTCAGGGAGGCAGGAGGGTTAATGGAGTGTAGTGATAAGATTAACTGACGACGCTGGGCAATGTAGTGTTTCTAATTGAGTTGGTAGGATGTCTGTGTGTATTTGTGTCTGTGTTCATGTGTTAAGGTAGGGTGTACAATGGCTATTGTGTGTCAGGTTCTATCACTGTTATGGGTGCTTCACACCTACACACCCATTTAATCTTTGCCTCATAAATAACATACAGCACATATCTTTGGTGACGAACAGCCAGGTGCTCGTTCTTGGAGCTTAGTGTTGCACTAATGTTGTTGCCTCATGACAGCAATTCACGTTAATGACAGCACATAAACAGTGATGTCAAGAGATAAACAGTCGTTACATGAAAGTAAGTGATAGAGGCACACTGACACACAAGTGGATACAGATGTGTTGCGATGGCTACATAATCTGATATCTAACATCTGTCCTGATAAAAGCAACAACACTATCTGTGTCTGCAGTCACTGCCATTATCTTAAAGATAATTGGTAATAGTTTTCAAGAAGAAGTGAAAGATTAAAACAGAACCAGGCAGTAGTGAGAAACAGCAGCCAACAGGGTTTACCTTCCAAAATAACCCGAAACACAGAGGGAACAGCAGTGCTTTCCATGCACATAAATAGGATTTAATCACATCTGTATTCTAGAGGAGACCCAGAATAAGGATGAAGAGTTAGAGGAGAGTTAGAGGAGGTAAAATGAAGTAAGAATAGAAATAGCACAGAGCTGAAGTAGGAGAGGTAGATGAGCCAATGCCAACTCACATTGAGTAGTGAGTAGTTTTAGACAATGATAGAACAAGGGGCTATACTTAACAAGTAAAAGTACCCATGCATTAATGTTAAAATACTCCATTGCAGGTAAAGGTTCTGTATTCATAACCCTTCCCCCGGGGGGGACAATTTTAGCTTTATGTTAAAGCTTTATCAGAAAAGTGAGCAGAAGAAGAAATGGCAGGATAAGAGATAGTAGGTGTGACAGGAAAGTAAATTATAACACTGCAGGAAAGCAACGGACATTGTAAATTAATATCTAACAGAATCATCTGAGGATAGATTTTTATTTTTACAAAGTGCACTGGTGTGGGTACATTAGCAGCACGTACTGTTTGTGTGTGCATGGTGATTTACTGTGTCTGTTTCTATATGTGTGCTACAGTGTGTGTGTGTGTGTGTGTGTGTGTGTGTGTGTGTGTGTGTGTGTGTGTGTGTGTGTGTGTGTGTGTGTCTATTAGTAGACTGTTAAAGAACTACAATATAACCCAGTAGTCTACTATGGGTGCAGGCGAGTAAAAGAGAATGTTTGTAGTGTGACCATCAGTGTGTACATGTGCATAAGGACGTGTGCACATGTGATATTTGCGTGCGTGTGAATGTGTAGTGTGAGTCTCAGTGAGACACTTACTTACACAGTTATCTAGGTCATAGTGGATTCATTTTTAATTGTACTGTAGTGAGCTACAGTAACGAACACAGCAGCTAATCTAATCTGATCAAAACCAGTGCAGAAGCAGTTCTTTGGTTATTCTTGTTATAAATTGGATTTATTCAAATTATTGCAAATAATCCCCCGGGCTCTAATTGTTCAGCATGTTCTACCACTTCCATACACACACACACACACACACAGATACCCACTCCGTCCACACACTAAAGCTTCTTTTACATACGGGACCACTGGGAAGGGAGCTACTGCACAGAAAGTTAAGATGAAGCAGAGAATTGCTCACACACACAAACACACAGGGGTCACTGGAGATGTTATAGTTACATCTTGTGCTTGTTAAACCACTAGGTCCCCAGGAAGCCTCCTTCAGAACATTTCTATGGGCTATGTGAGATTATGGACATTTTGCATTTATCTGTTGAACACAGGGACCGTGGAAGTACAAGTCAATTCATCCAATAGTTCATCAGCTGTATAATCATCTGTTAACAGTCACTGTTGCCTAGATGATATATTAAATATGTAACCCTTTCTCCTAAAATGTACATTCACATACAACTAATGTGCATTAGCAAATCCTGTTCTTTGTTTTACATTATGTAACAAGAAAACATTTATATTAAATATATCTGCCAACTCAGTCAATGCCGACTTGAAGCGTAACACAAGATGCAGTGACAGTAATCCAAGCAGTAATTGCATTTCTCCAAAATGTATTTTGCACAGCAGAACACAAGTATATGAATGTAGTTTGGGTTGGAAAAATAGGAATGTCAGCCAATAAAGACAAACACAACCCATTTAAAAGTCAAGTAAAGCTTCACTGTTTATCAAGACTACTACTGCTTAAACTAATATAAAATTATCAGAAAAAATTGACCTCTCTCTCTCTCGCTCTCTCTCTCTCTCTCCTCTGCAGTCCTTGTTGCTGATTCGTCATGAGATGGTGGTTTCCCAGAAGAAGCTCGGCGAATTTTGCGAGGCTCTGAAGCAGTACCTGAAGAATGTCTCCACTCAGAGAGACTGCTTTCAGTAAGTCTCACTGCTGCTCTACATTTTCACCACTGCTGCTGCCGCTGCACAGTATAGAACCATAGCCCTGATCATTTAGGGTAGGCACCTGCCTACTTTTGTTTAAGTAAATATTGCACACTTTCTGTAAATCCTATAAACTTCATTTCACTTCTCAAACACCACTGTGTTTGTCTGCTATATGATATATTTAACAGAAATTGCTGATCCGAACAACCAATGATTTATAAAGGAAAATCTTGAAAATGATCAGGGGTGCCCAAACTTTTGCATGCCACTGTA
>JAVQJD010014324.1:0-13934 GCA_036023655.1 Nannoperca australis
GACTCTATTTTCTATTCATTTCACAACGTATGGTGGTGAATAAGTGTGACTTTTCATGGAAAACACAAAATTGTTTGGGTGACCCCAAACTTTTGAACGGTAGTGTATATATATATATCTCAGTGCCCTGAGATAACTTTGTTATGATATGGCGCTATATAAATAAAATTGAATTGAATTGAATATGTGTGTTTCTGTTCAAACTCTCTAGGAGCATTTTAATAGAACCGCCCCCCAACCAAAGGCAGTGTCTCCGTCAACAAGCCGCGATGAAGAGCTGCAGAGGATCCTGCTGAGACGGAGGGACGCACTGGAGTCCCAGCAAAACGCCCGTAAGTTTCAGCTCCTTCACTTTAAACTTTGTGTGGGCTATAATGCATCTATGAGGTCTAAAGAGACACTAGACTTGATCTTCATTGTTTCTCATTAATTTATCCGGATGAGTTTCTGGTCTTGTGTGTTGATTTGAACCTAACTTTCTTCAAGTGCCTCATTAGTCCATAGAAATACATCCATTACAGAATAATATCAATGACATCCAAGATAAGATCTTCTGTTTCACAACATTTGAAAAACAAATTGTATGTTGTCTCGCAAATGTTTGGCCTTGTTGAAAAGGTGAAGTGCATATAATCAGCTTTACATAACAAAGTTCTCGCTGAAGCTCCCATTTCAAGTAAGTATCTACTTACTGCAAAAACATATTGTAACACCATCATGTCACTTCATTGTGGCCGAAATGATAGAATCTCAGCAGTCATTCTCACCTGCTGTAGTTTGAGCAAACTGTTACATCCCAGATTGTCTGTTTGTGCAGGTGTCCATTCCATCCTCTCCCCTGCAGTGTGAAGGGTGCCACCAGGCCGAGGCTGGCCTGACACCAGCATCCACCTACATACACTGGATGTGTGGCAATGGAAGATGGCATGATGAAAAATCAATGGCGAGCATTTCAATTACTGAGTAAACACAATGCATTTAAAAAGTAATTTGACTGTATAATGGGATGTCATACAGTCAGATGGGTCTTGAGTGGATTTCCACATCACAAAAAGAAAAATGAAAGCAGGTTGTGGATCATGTGGACAAAATCAGATCATTAAGACAAACTTCAGACGTCCACACTGTTAATTGCAAGTGATCACATCAGATTTGTGTGTCCAGACATCACCAGCCTATCAGCATGGATTGTTGAGGTAACTGCAAATGCTGGTGAAGCAGCTTTCCGACACGATGCATGAGATATGGAGATCTGCCACACCTCCATCGCAGGACTCAGACATGGCACCTATTCAGTCCAATGACAAATGCTCACCTGCCCCATACGCCGAAAAAGTTCCTATCTTCCGGGTTGACCTCCGGGATATGCAGTCAATATGTGCAGTAGTGTTCGTTCCGCTGGCTCCGCCCTGAGTTCCTGCTCGGCCCAAAGTCTTTACATTGTGATACAAATATAAAACCTCCATGGATCAAATGCATAACAGAAAGAGTCATAATGGACCTTGTTTGCAGTTGGAGGTGTCTTGTCAACAGATTTACAGACATCTCTTTTAAAATGGTGGCCTATGGGGAAAATGCTTTTAAGGCTGCAGGGGAATGTTTTGCTGCAATACTGTAAGTGGCCACTGAAAAAAGCAAGCCAGGTCTTATTATGCGTCCATGGTATACAGCTGCTCTGATGCACTGCAGTCACCCTGGATTTTATGTCACCGTTGCACGTGATGTAAAATACACTTTTAAATTCCATTTGAGCGTTCGGACTAAGATGCATCTGTAGAAGTCTGATTGAATCGCATTTCAATCTACTGTTGTTCAGACTTTCTAAAATCAATCTGGATATGCATAAAAAGATTTGGGCTGGCAGTCTGAACAAGACATTCAAAATCACTGAGCACAAGTGTGTCAGTGATTTACACTGAGGCCATTTGATTTTAGTGAAATGACAGACGTGTATCCACCTTTTCAAGGTTCATTAACTGCGAGAAACAATGGTTTTTTTCAGCCTTGAAGTATGTCTCTGAATTGTGTCTAGACTGTTGTTAACCATGTAGCCTTCCAGTACATGCCACACTTACACCCCCCAAACCTTCTTTTAGGCCACCATTTTATGTAGGACAGAGCCTCCTCTCTGCTGCATCCACCCTGCAGTGTGTACTACCTGGACGTCAGCCTTTGGCCATGCCACTCGGAGGATAATCAAGGGACAAACACTTTTAGATGCGTTTCACCAAAAAACAGAGCTGCTTTAACAAGAACTGCATTGGTGTAGGTGTGTTAAAGATAACAGAGAGAAGAATATGATTCGGAAACACTTTGAATATAGATGCATTAGTTTTCCAGAACACTGCACAGTACTTTGGTTTTACAACTCTGGAAAGTTATCACAGCAACAATCATTTTGTCAGCAGATAACACTAGAATTATACCCCCGGTGCCCAGACGTACAGGTTCATGTGCTTATTTTGTGATGAAGTAATTTTACAATCAAGAGCATGCTATTGGTTTTACTGCTACTACTCCTACTACTGTTGATGGCTCTGGTTTTCTTCATTTAGTCATCTTTCTGACAATAACAGTCTCCTAGAAAGGATTTGTATACACTGCTGATAGATTTGAAGAGAAACGTAATGCAAACCTGTTAAGTCACCAAAAATGTATACTGAACGTGTTAATAACATGTTGACTATGTATTTCTTTTGTTTTTCTACAATATCCACTTGTTGCTACCGACATCATTCATGTTGCGATGGTTCTGTTAGGGTTCAGGTGAAATGGTGGTCTTGGTTAAATACTGAAAATGTCAACAGAGATTTGATGCACAAGATATAATGTGAATCTACAATCTATCCCTCTGGGTTCCCCTCCAAACGCATTTGGCAAAACAAAGTAGTATGTAGACAAATTTTCCAGGAGATTGGGCTGAAATCATTATGTCCAGACCCAAAGTCTCAGCTCTGCTCCAGCTGTAACGTCTCTGCACAAAGTCCATTCTCTGTAGTTAATGTCTGATATACTTTAGTTCGTGATTTACTGTATTTGAGTTTGTTCATATCTCATAGTTGCACTGCATTTGTGTTTGTGTGAGAAACTCCTGTATTTTGTGTTTAACTCAAAGTAAATTAAACTAAAATCTGAATTTTACAATTTGCTGGAGATATCACATTTTTTACGTCATCATTTCTTCATCAATTTTTTTTTTACATTCTGTTGTATTCAAGTCGGGAAATTCCTAATGATATGATGAACAAAGTCTGAAAACCACCATATATTTCAATGAGTCCAGAAATACCAAACTCTTCACTGGCCGTTTTGTAACAGTGTGTCTTAGGGGGGATTTTCTCTGTAAGCCTCAGTCAGAGGTGGGTGTTAGTCAGGTATGGAGCAGAGGATCAGCCTTTGCCCTTTGAAAATCACAATGACTGCTGGTGATTTAACCACGATGTTGGGCTGCTCGCGTGTTGTTTTGTTGTCTCCGACACCTGCCCAAATTTCCCAGACACTTCCTTGAGTGAGGGGTGGAAACATGAGAGCTGTGAACTGTAGGCGATGTCCGTCACCTATTGTGTGCTGCTGTTAATTAAAGCTTAGGCTTCGTTTAGCACTGAGGTGCAATTTCCAGGTCCCAATCCCCTTGAACAGAGTGTGGAGGAAATGTCATTGTTGCTCAGTCTCTTCTCTAACCAGATTCATCAGCACTCCACTTCATTCATTCCTCGCTCCACCGAAGCAAATGCTGCAGAGGAAGTCACACTCTAATCTTATTTAACAGCAGATTTAGTCACAACAGTGGACCTCGTAGAAACAGGAGATTCAATAAACTCATTTGTTTTGCAGAGAGCACATTTGGCTTTTCTCATGACAAAAGTAGTATAAGGATGTGTGAATTGTGCTGGACATCGTAGAGGAGTGCCAGTGAGTGGTCGCACTGCTGACGGAGAAGTAAAAAGAACAATTGGTCTTTGTATTGATTTATGTCTATGCCGGGTCATATCCTCTATATCTAATGAGGTTCTGCTAGTCGAGGCCGTCCTGCCACCCCTCAGTAGTATGCCAACATATATAACAATATAGTCTGATTCAGAGGTGGAGGGACGTGGGTGTCCTTTGGATCTGTTGTCTCCCTCTTCCTTCCCTCAGCAGAAACAAAGTCAATGAGCGGCTCAAGTCCTTCCTCCACCATCTGCTCCTGCCGCCGGACTCGCTGTTGTTGATTAACGGACGGTACAGACACCGCCGATCGAGGCCAAACATGTAATTACTAAAACCATGCTGTGTCCTTTTCTTCTGTCAGCCTCTCCTCCGCTGCCACAACCCATTCTCAGCTCTCCGTCTTTCCCCTCATCATCGGCCAATACAATATAATGTTTTGTTGTTTTTGTATTTTTGTCCCTTCAGGGACTGGCAATTAGGGAGGTCCTTTTAGTGTGTCTGGGAAACACTTAATTTGACCTATTTTGTTAGTCATTTCATTTATTTTCCCAAACACAGTAATTGCCTGCCAGGGAGCCTCAGTTGAGACGCTGCTGTGTGTCCGGCCTCGGTTTGTGTCTGCACATTTCATTGATTAGAGGTTGTCTTCACACCCCAACAACACTGAGTGTAACTCAGCAACACTGAGTGCAAGCTGCCAGCAAACGAACAAACCAAATAGTATGACACTTGAAGAATTAGCAGTCGTCGAACATTTGTCATTTAACATTTGATATTTCATTGAGAAAGAAAATGTAGGACTTGTATTATATAGAGAGACCATGTAAACCATGATGAGTTAAGTGAAACTGGTATGCAAAGGAAATACATTTTATAAAAGTTTCCAGCCATAAAGATTTAAGCAGGACTATTGTAGTGTCAGCAGGCCGTGTCAGCCAGATTGTGTGTTTAATAGAAAAGACTTGTGAATAAGGGATACCTCACTTGACAGGCCCATTGATGCAGCCATACGTGGCTGGTACACAAAGCACTTGTGAAGCTCCTCCATTCCCCGCTGTATACAAGCCTTTTTTATGTGCTGCAGGCCGGGCGGATGCTCTTTCAGGCCTCTCCTGTTTTTACACACTGACACAAGCATTTCCTCCAGAACGTGAGGAGCCATGAGAGGGGTCAGCGAGGGTGCTGACCAGTTACGAGGGGGCCTTTACCTCACAAGTTCCCAACAAACAGGAGGAAGGCATTATCAGTTAACACTGACACAGCTCTGTTTGGGTTCTCTGGCGTTTATCCTCCCACAGCTTCCTCCAGCGTCGTCTTTTCCACTTCTGCCAAATAGTTCTTAGTTCTTCATTAAAGTCAGTATGAATGAGTGTGGGTGGGCCACATGATACATCTGATGGTCCGTGAGATGATTAACAGAATAGGAAAGCAGAGAAAAGACATTTTTGCTAAACTCTTTAAAAACACGTTTTTATTTTGTAGTGGTTGGTTCTATGCAAATGAAATGTTAACACAAGTGGGTGAATGCAAAAATACAAACAGGTAGAAACTGAATATTGGTAGTTTTTGAAAAAATAAAATTGCCTAACTAAAAGATGCAAACATTATTGATTATAAAAACATCATGTAAATCACAGTGGTCCTCCACCAGTGGGTTTGTGGTGTTTCCACTGTAGTGAATAGTGGCAGCTGGTGTGTTGCTGTTACACCTGAAGTGATGGAGATAAAAGTGAATGCTTACACTATGTTTATAATAAATGAAGACTGACCTGCAAGTGAAAGTACAGCACCATTGAATATAAATGAAAGTAAACTATAATGTGTTAGTATTTACATCTACTTAACAGGAAGAGCAGCTGTGAGGCAGGCAGTACTCTCTGCAGTAGGGGTCTGCTCCTGTAGTTTTTCGGTGAACAGTGGAGGGGCGTGCTTCTCCTTGAAGACTGGACGAGACAACATAATAAAATAAAGTGAACGGACAAAAGCTTGACCACTGAAGCACACTGAGCATTTCCCTCCAACATAATCATTAAACGCCAATAAACATGTTAACTTGGTATGATGGGACTTGTACTCATCTCCCATTACCCCCCCAGTGTCCAGGCCTGCTTTTTGGAAATGACAGAAGGGAAAGTATTTGTCCCTGTTTGTAATTAGGCAGCCAATTAACAGATCTAAGGGGGGGGGGTTCATTCTTCCACTCACACACACAAATACACATTTGTATGATTCCTTGCACACAGTGTCCTTTCACATCAACACACACACAGATGTGTTCGCAAGCCCAGGCATTACTACCTCTCTCTCTCTGGCTTTGTCTGGTGTCCTTTTTCTCTGTCTGGCAAAAAAAAGAAAAGAAAAAAAGGACACGGGAAGAGTATAAAGAACCTACCCAGGATTCCCTGTTGGGCCAGTTCATCCTCTATAGAAATCAGCCGGTTGTATTTAGTCATCCTCTCAGCACCGCTCAGACCTCCCAGTTTGACATAGTCCAGTCCCAGACCTACAGCCTGGAGAATAGGAGCATGCTGTGAGACAGAAACTGGTGCTGAGGAGAGGTGTGATGCCACCAAGGGGAGGGAGACAGAAACCAGGACACTGTCTATGTCTTTACACTGATGAGTTTGCCGTATTTATTCATATCAGCAGTTAGGACGAATAAGTCGGGTCCAATCACAATTGAGAAGGCTGACCTAATGATGGAGGGGTGAGCTGTGTCAGTCAAGTGGAGATGAAGCATTACAAAGTCCCCATGGTGTCATAGATATATAGGAATTCCCATGGATGGTGATTACTGGATTCATTAAGGTTAAAGGATGTTGGTGTTATCTTCTTACTGTGATCAACAATCCCCCTGAAGAGATCACAAACAACAATGAATGTATCTGACAGGTCTCTCTTGATATCCTGTCTGTGCCATTAAGCTGCATTGTTGTCCAAAAAGGATTGCTGGAAATGTTCCTTAAGTAGAAATATAAAACCACATCTGCAGAGCACTCAGCACAGATCTACCCTTTGGCCAGTTAAAAAAAAACAAAAAAACAACCTCGGTACAACTGGAATTTCTTCACTGTTAAGTCAAGCTAGAGAGGCGCTTGTGTAAATGCCATGTCAACCATTTACCTGCAGAAAGTGTTCCATCAAAAGTTGTGTGCAGCTTTTTGCCAACTATTTGAGGTGAGGGAGAACTGCAAAAGGTCAAAGCTACTGTAAGTTTGTGGAAACTTAGTTCTGACTGGAGACATTTAGAAAAGAAAATATATATATACATGTCATGGATCTACATAATGAATAAAGAACCTTGTTTGGATAGATTAGGCCACAATTATACTTTTGGCCTGATGGTAAAAGGTGCCTGCACACTGAATAAATGCTCAACAAAAAGCTTTATTGATTAAACTACAACAATTTTTGCAGAATTGGTTCACTTTTTTCTTTTACATTGTTTTTGCAAATATACCTAACGTTGTTATGGAAAGTGCACATTCTAATTCATGGATAAAAAGTGACTACCATCACAAATGATTATTAGCAAATGAACATGGCAATGTCCAGCCAGAAGACAGACAATAAGGGGCGGCATTTGTCTTTCATGAACTTGTCAGCTATTTGGGTGTGAAAACTGCAATAACACATTATTTTGGCCACTTGGGTGCGACAGAACCAACCTGTGAACACAGCATTGACATATCATCACCTTATCAGTTATTTACACAAGCAATTAAGTTTTTGGTTGGTCTCAACCAACTCCTGAGGGAAACGTGGTTCTTTATCTGCTAAATGCTAGTTTCTAAGTGTCTTTCTGCTGTTCGGTGTTGAGAAGGTAGGGTACAGAGGATTTTTGAAACATTTTAGCTGAAAACAGCTGCCTACTGCAACCAAAAATAATGCTATGTAAGCGGTCAAAGTGAACCAAAACAGTAAGGTTGTGGGGTGTACAGCTGGACAATCGGCTGCAGATTATGTGATCATTCTCTGTAGGGTTATCACTGGCAACTTCTCTCACATTGTCTTCACATTTTAATTTGATAGAGTACGATATTGATTATCGCCACTTGTTAATCAGAAGGAGAACAACGTGAACATTGAATGGGATCAACACTTTTAAGGAGCTTGGAGTTAATGATTTTCAGTTCCATGATTTTTCAACAGTTTCATCCTTTAGAAAGTCCTTTATGCCACACAATCATTGTTAAACTTTTCATGATATCGATAACGATAACACTTGCTCCTGGACCTGAGCGCACAACACATCATTACTGCAGGTGGCTGTGGCTTTGGAACAAGGCTTCCTACTCTGAAAGACTGTCAAAGTGATGCAGAACTGTGCTCTGACCAGCTGACATGAAGCGGGAAACGCTAAATGAAAGACAGGGATTTAGACTTACTATATCTGACAAAGAGTCATCACTGCAGGGCTCACTGCCTGTTGTTCCCATTAACACTGAACCTGGCAGGTAAACAGGGGAAGAGACAGACACACACACACACACACACACATAATCAGCACTGATAGCAATCCACCATAGAGGCAGTTTCACAGAAAAACAAGTGGGATTTTAATGTGAATGGCGTACGGGTGTAGTGTTAGTTCAGGCAATAAAACCACACTCTATCAGCTGCTTCATTCATGTGGCTACCAGCTGACTAGACATGTCCAGTCATGTTCATGCAGATGTACAGCACAGATATTATAACACGACACTTCTCACTGTCACTCTCATACCTTCATGCCAAGCCTGTCTGTAGCCACAGCACCCTCCACCACCCCCTCCTCCTCCTCCGTATTTGCTACGTTTTTGGTATTTTTTTTATTTATTGTTGAGTGCAGGACTTTTACATACTGTTACGGTATACACAGTGCTGATTAAGCTGCCAAGTAAATTTCTCTGTATTTCATGGTATGTTGGAGTTTTTAAATCTGGTGAGTGTGGTGACATTCCCATGCTGGTGTCCCGGCAATAAAACCAGAGCCATGTAGAGAGAGAGTTGCATCAACAGAAGTTCAAAATGCTTGATGGTCACATGATTCATGTAGACTTCATGGCTCTGGTTTGACAGAGCTGAGGGGAGGCGTAGAGACGGAGAAGCTACAGCAGCTAGGAGTCTGGAGGAAAAACTTTAGAAGATCCAAGAAAGGTTTCAGAGGCTGCAGATAAAAAAAGAAACACACAGGGATGACCATGGTGTAGCTGTTCCTCGTTGGAGAGGCTGAAAGAAGAGTAGGGACTGAGGGCAGACAGGATGTGGCCCTACTGCTGTTGGATGGTTGGTTCTTTGTAAAATATTTGGAGTAGGCTATGTAGCTAATAATGGATTATTTTCTTGGAACTGGAAATTCCGAGCGAGCTCCCCTGTAGGCATACGTGACAAGCGCGTATCGAAAGTGTTTGGGAAATCTGACAATCTCACTGCCAGTAGGAGGGGATTAGTTCTCCAAACAAAACTAATCCAACTGTACAGCTGTACAGTATTTGTCATATACTGCAGGAATGGAAATGTACAGTATGGAAAAATACTGTAAAAGACCTTGAAGGACTCCCAATCCTGACTGAACTACTGTACGGCTGCAGGCTCCTTTCCAACACGTATCACAAAGCAGACATCTAAAGCAATGTGACCTACATGCAGTATATTACAAATGATAGTTTATCTTTCATAAATTGATCTATTAACTATTCTGTACAAACTAAGAGCACTGGGTGCTGATGTTCTGTTACAAACCGGTCAATCCTGGGACATCACACTAATCAGTGAAACTTGAACACCTGGTCCAACTGAAAGCTCCAAACAGTCAAAAAGAATTCTGTTTCTATGTAGTATTCCTCCTTTGGAAGTTGAGTTGAGCAGTAATAGTTATCTCTCCACCCAGCATTGATCCTGTTTCTTTTACTCTGCCAGCCCTTGATGGATTTGTTACCTTGGTGCTCTGATGTGATGCGGATCAAATCACTGACTGTTGTCTCGTGGATGTGTTTTAAGATGTGACCTCTGGCTCCCAGAAGGGGCGGGGCCTTTGACTTGTATGTGATGTCAGAGAGCAGCGAACATGAGTCTCCAATCAAATTTCTCAGCTTCTCCCACTGGGGTATGTCCTTATAGAGCACAAACACACATACACAAGAACAAGGACACACATTGTACAAATGAACACCATGTGAACACTTATATCTAACACAGAGAGGAATTAAATCCCAAACCCAACAACCATGACTTCTAGTGACACAGAGCTCTGCTTGTAATGAATGGAAATTCATAAAAGTTTGATGTTTGGGAAAACTGCACATCTCTCTAGAAGATATGTTGGTGACACAGATGTCAGATGTGGTACAAGTTGTTTACAGTAAACCAGGGGTGTCCACGTCTGTAACTACGGCAACAGATGCTCAAGTTAACATGGCAGCAGGTTACCTCAATGTTAACTCCTGGTTGCAAGCTAGTTTTCAGGTTTCGTCCGTCAACCATGGTTTTCAACTGGCATTACAATCTTGTGAGCAGAAAGATCTGTTCCTTTAGACCATTATCAAATGATTCTTGGACCAGAGATGGCAGTATATTAGTAATAATTAAAGAATGGTAATGTTTTGAAGTTACCTCTCTCCTAAATGGATCGATTAAGGCCACCACTGCTGGGTATTTGCTGATGAGGGTTTGGTACATATCCACTAATTCATCTGGAGACTTAAAAACTCCTGTTGCAACTTCATACTTTCCTTTAGACTAAGAGGAAGAGAAGAAGAAAGAAGTTCAGCTGTGTCTGTACTGTATCATGCTTATGTGAACTGACCTCTTCAGCTGTATGCATATAGAATTGATTTACACAAGGATTCCTCGGCTCACATGAAGCCAGCCACAACTTACATAGTCCATTAGCTCAGGGGCTGCACAGTTTACTGCTAAATGGATCTCTGTTCCCAGTGCCAGTCCAAAGTTAGTGCAGGCTTCAGTGATCAGATCCAGAGCCTGCTCAGGCCGCTCGTAGCTCACTGCAGGCGCTCCACTGTCACACAGAATAGCCTGGGTGGCCTTGGAGCAAAGACACCGTTGACCTCGTCAAAATCATCTTTGTATTATGCTTTTACACAACCAACTAAATACATTAACCTACAATGTTCTTTACATCTATCATCTTTGGATATGTCGGTTGAAAAGCTGAAGCTGCATGTCAATGACAGCAGATGAGTACTTATTCATAGGTTTGAATGAGTAGTCACTGCAAGATTATTCGAAGTAGAGTGAGTTCTATTCACCCTTTCCACTGTTCACATAATGAATGTAAGTGCTAGGGGTCACTGAACAATGCAGGAGATATGTCTGTATACAGCACAAATGCTGCATGAAGGAAAAGGTAAATAAGAGAAGTAGTGAATGCTTTAATAAGCATTTCGACATACCTCCAGGCCTGCATACCTGAGTTAATTTGAAGATTAGCCATGAAAATCAAATACAAATGGCCTTTTGTGGATGTATCTTTTTGGAAAGCTCACAAACAGAAAAAGCCTCAAATCCTACCTCCACATTTTACATTCTTTTCTCTTATAAAGCCAGTGTGAACTCAGTTCCTATTCTTACAGTGAATAAATAGCACTGTCCCTCACCCCAGCTTTTGTTGAAATATTCATTATTCTCATCATCTCCTTCTGTAACTCAAGGGTCATTGTGATGATCTGTTGAAGAAGTTCACAGTTCAGTTCATTTAATAAATGCTATAGTGATTGAGTATAGAGGAACTGAGGCACCTTACCAATAATATACCACATCATAGCAACAACAAAGGAAGCAGAGGAACTTGCATAAATAACACTAACTTTACACAGTATACCGACTGCAAACTACAAAGAAGAGTGCTGAGTACTTGTTTGACGCGTTGTCCCGCTTTGGGGATCAGGATGACTTCCTCCAGTAAACTCAGTTTTCCAGGAGAATTCTTCCCACAGCTCAGCAAAGTTACCAAGGAGACAGGTATGTGAAAGTGTGTCGGAGCCTGAAGACATGTTTAAGACATCAATACATGTTGCTCCCAGTGTTGTGTTTGTGTGAATATGTATGTCTGCACTTGTGTGGTCTAACCTCTCGGTTCTTCAGAGCTGCTATGTATTTGTAGAGAGGGACACCCTGTATTAGTGCCCCAGTTTTGGCCACAGTCAGAGACACTGAGCCAATGGCCAAGCTCCCAGGCAGAACTGCTTCTGGTGGCTCTGCTGGAGGAAATGGCTTCTCTGCAGTGTTGCTCTTTTTGCCTGGATAAGCAAAAAAAAGAAAGAAAAAAAGATAGAAACAAACTAGGACACAGACATTCATACAAAAGGAGTTGACATACCTATTGGGATTTATTGATCGCATGCAGAGAAACTGAAGTGTCACAGCAGCAAAAGTATGTATAACATACATAGTATAGATCCATCCATCCATCCATTTGCTATACCTGCTTATCCTTTAGAGGGTTGTGGGGGGGCTAGTGCTGATCCCAGCTCACATTGGGTGAGAGGCGGGGTACACTCTGGACAAGTTGCCAGTCAATCACAGGGCTGACACATAGAGACAGACAACCATTCACACCCACGACCAATTAGAGTGGCCAAATAACCTAACCTGCGTGATTTTGACTGTGGGAGGAAACTGGAGGAAGCACACGTAGGCACAAAACTCACAACGCACAAAAAGAACCCAGCCAGCTGTAGGTTGGACACCAGAACCTATTTGCTGCAATGCAACTGTGCTGACCACGGCACCACCGTGACACCCATAGTATAGATGCATAGCAGTATAGATAAGTAACCATTAACCAGTAACCCGAGAGAGAGAGATTGAAAAGATATAAAGAACAACCTGAAAATAAATCTACATGTGTTCATACAATTTCAGGGGTCTCTTTGTATACAAGGGCCTTGATTTTCTAAAGGCAGTGCGTGAAACTGCAAGACACTTCGCAAGACACTGAATCAGAAAGCCATACTTTCACTAAGAGGAATGCTGCCAAATAATGAGTGTAAAGTTGTCTAATGACGAGGAGTAAGCTGCCTAACAAGATTGGTCCAAAAACAAAGGCTCTTTGCACCTGTCATGGTCATGCATATGTATATAAATTATATCTCACTCATTGTTAAATCATAACCACCCCATCCAATGGTCACTACACGTTATATTAATGTCTGCTACAATCTGAACTTCACACATCCTCGGTTCATATTGTATTTATATTGCACTCTTTGCACAGCTCTTCTTTTTCTTATTATTGTAAATTCTCTCTTTAGTGGTTTTATAAATTTTTTTCTGTATATATCTATGCTCTTGTTGGCAACCATGCACCAAAACAAATTCCTTGATGATAAATCTGATTCTGATTCTGTTTTGACCACATATAATTCATTTGTTGACAGGGTCATACAAATCTAAATGTACTCACTAACTCTGCACTAAAGATTGGTAACCATTCCATGTCATGTAAGTAGTTTAGTTGGTACATCTTTAAGGGTAAGTATAGTGTTGTTTTATATTTTTATTATGATCAACAAATCCCATGAAGGGACTAAAACCAAGTAAGTAAAGTATTGTTTGTGTAGCCAGATGTCCAACAGATGAGGTTCTTAAAGGACAAACTGGAGCATGAATGTGGCAACTGAACACTAAACACGCTTTCCAGATGGTGAAAATCCTGACTGGATGTGAACCCCAACACAGTCCATCACCAGAAACTGACAAATAACTTTTCACCACTAAACTCTCTTCAAAATTCAGGACTTGACAGACAAATTAGAGCCCTCCCTCCACTGGACTCCAACAAGCCAGCCTCCTTTTTAAAGGAGGATGTATGGTGCCAGCTTAGCTGGAGTAAGCCAGGCAAGCCGGATGGCATCCCAGCAAGGGTGGACATGGAACTCTCATCAATTCTACTCACTCTGACTCTGACTCAGGTGAACCCTGAGCCACCCCTTAGTTATGCTGCTACATGATGCACTGAACTCCATCTGTACACACTCATATCCCATTAATGCTTGTCACTA
>JAVQJD010014328.1:0-15454 GCA_036023655.1 Nannoperca australis
TTGTGTGTGTGGAAGTTGGTCTCGACCGGCTCCATGTGATTGAGTGCCCTGAGATAACTTTGTTATGATATGGCGCTATATAAATAAAATTGAATTGAATTGAATTGAAATTGAATTGAATTAATTACTAACTTAACCAACTCACCACCAGCCCATGTGGCTATAGATTCATTTGGGAACAACAAAGGCTATTTCCCCTACACCTTGTCAGGCAGCTTCTTTCCGTGTTTACAAGCGTGTGAAATTATTCATAGTTAAAGGTTCATTTGTAAAGCTATAGGATTCTCATGCAACTTGTCCCAATATACATTTTTTTGCAAGTCCTCATTTCCCAGAATCTCTACAATGAAGGTGAAGAGTGCAAAGTTAGTATAAGCCATAGAGTCACAATATGCCAGGTTGAAATAATTTAGATAATACGTTTCCTTTATGGTGAGTTCTGCTTTCTTATCTGATCTTGCAGAATACATAGTATATATGCTGGGGCATGACAAGAACAAAACTATGTGAAATATAAAGAGGGAATTTAGGGTTTAAGATATAAGAGAGTTAAAACAATCAATCCTAAATTTAATCAATAAACTGTGTCTTATCCATTACATCAAAGCTGGACCACACTGACTGTTGATGTCTGAACTGTAATGAAAAGTCAGAACAATGCTGACATATGGCGTAGGCAACAAACATAAAGATTTGAATCCAAGCATCTCCCAGTCTAATTGTTGCAGTGTCTCTGCACCATTCCCACTCCAGAGGGAGATGTGAAACTAACTAACTATGTTTCCGGCTGTGATTTTACCACTCCACTATTTATATCTACAAACACACTGTTTCAGTCAGACAGCAAAGTGTCGCTCCGGGCTAGTTTCATAGCTGTCTTCCGCTACTTCTACCAGACTGTCATCTTTTGGTTGTTGCGTTGATATGTGGAATTGGAAGGATCATCAGTTTTATACTCTTTTCTAGTGCTGTTTCTTCTGCACTCCTTATGCTGCTGAAAAAATATACAAATACTCGTCTTCTCTGAGTTGTCACATTTACACAAAACAAAAAAATACAAATGTTAAATTAGGAAATTAGACTTTTCCTTAATGCTTCTCCAGAAAGACAAAAGGTTCTTGCTCCTACTTCGTGTTCCGAGCTCTCAGTCAGTCTGAGCAATTCCCTAAACTATGCAATTTGGGACAAAGCACAGTCAGTGGGACTCAGAGCCTCCATTTCACTCGCACCGTCTCCCAATTAGACCTGAAATCCAAAGGCTCATTAGGGAGGTGAGCAGTAAGCCAGAGGTTACAGGGTTCTGCTTTTCCTTTGACATCTCTTTCACATTAACAAGACAAACTGTGTTAACATGGGGCTTCCAATTATTCAGACAAATATGTTGGGGCCAGTAACAATGCAGTGAACCGCCTTTTGTCAGTAATTTACTGCGGCTCTGACACTCTGGAGAACGGAGATGTAAAACACTGAATTTTAACATAATAAAAACATTTTGGCATGTGGAAGAACCACATCTGAGATCTTGTATGTCTTATGTAAGTGAGGGCATTCAAACGTTGTGGATATTCACTAAAATGGGAACTGATCTTAAAGGTCAGCTGAATTGTTCAATATCTTCTGTGGCGTTGGAGGACCTTTGTCAAGTCTGAGAAAACAACACTGATGGTGTTATAGTGATGTCATCTCGGCTTGGGCGTGTAGACTAAAAACATACAACACACTTTGGCTTTTACCAGGAGTAGAATCTAATGAAAATATGCTATAAAGTTGCATTATTGGAAATGTAGGATCCTGTGTCTTTGCAAAATTGCAAAGAAAATGGCACAGAGAATGGTTGAGATATCTCTAGCTCCTCCTCAACATTGCTTTTTTTCTTGTTTCATTTTGGTTTATTTTGTAATTTACTTGTCTTTTTTTGTAACATACAACATGGAAACCGGCTTTCATTTGCAAGAAGTATTCTTCTAGCTGTGTGGAGTAATCAACAGGACCGAGACAGTTATGTCAAGGTATCAGCTGTCCTACTACTGGTGACAAACTGTAAGGACTCTTCAGTTGTGTTAAGTTATGTACTTGTAGTTTTTTTGTTTTTGTTTTGGTTCATTTCCTGTTTTATTTTGTAGTATTGTAGCGTCTCTCGCTGCTAGGCTTTTTCTTCCTGTTGTACTGTACTTGTTTGGAAAACAGTTTCTTTACCTTGAGTAAAGAGTGATTTTTGGTTGTACACGTCCACATCTGAGTTCTTAATCAACCCAGTGACCAGATCCCTGAAACTAACTCAACCATGTTTACACAGATATAAGGCCGTCACTGTAATGTTTCTAGATTCAAAAAGGCAAAATCTTTACTTCGATGTCGGGCAGTCATACATGGGTGATCCGTCCAACAAGCAAACAAACCCATGCAGGCAGCAGATGAAATCTGTGTCTGTGTCGATGTCTGTTCAGTCCACTCGTGTACTCCTGTAGTTTGCTGATGACACAACAATCTTTGGCCGGGACAACAACCTTCATCTCGACATCTTCAGGTTCCTTGTGGTTCAGTGTGGACATGACCTGGACTCAGCATGCCAAAATGATCACAAAAACCACAAAACAAAGGCTCTTTTACGTTCTTAGAGGAGAAGAAGGAAGATGTCATATAGCATTCATAAACTAACTTTAGCTAACACCACAGCTCATTCTGGCGAGTTCACACTCCTAAGTTTTAAAATACCATTATGAATCTAGAGACTTAATCATTTAATAGAAATATTAACCTGTTTTCTGTAATCTAATATTGACGGATTATTAATCATCTATTAAACATAATCTGCATACACACTACATAAAATTTCAACCAGTCTTTCACCACAACCTGGCAACCCACATCCAGATTCAAGGGATGTTTGCGCAGCTGCTCTCTGTGAAGGTAGACCAGATTGCGCAGCTAACTCACCGTTAGCTTGGCTGTTGTGAAAATGTAGGTTGGCAATCGAAACACACTTAACAGTTTCCATTTATATCTGCTAGTCATCAGGGTGGTGTGGTAAGATTGACAAGAATCTATCAGTGAGTTTTAGTTTGAATAATAACTAGATTATGCTTCATTTGTCTATCATATGTTCCATAATTCCTGGCTAATACATTATGTCATTTTATCATAATTGTAATCATTCTCTTAGGAAAGTGAGAGCTTTCTATGAGGAAGTAATTGGGAAGATGCTGAAGGCCTTTCCTTTGACTTGCAGCTACTTCAGGACCTGAAGGGGTTGGACCCAGCCTCTTGCCTTGATCTCTCTCCTAAAAACAGGTTGACCTTGTTGTTTTGTGATTTGACCTACCCATCAAATTGTCATTTTATTGTAAGGGCACTCACTCAGTGCGTCTAAGTAACCTAACTTTACACGTGTTAGAAATTTTTACATATAGTGACAAGACAAGGCAAATCTCTGGCCTTCTAGGGAAAAATAAGGGATTCAGCTGGCAATTAAAGGCAATGCTCTGCATTCCACACATCAATGCCTCCTCAGAGGAGGACTTTTATCATGGTGAAAAAAAGATTACCACTTAAAATAGAATGAGCATGAACAACAGCACTGTGCTCTCTGTTATAGATGCATTCCATCTAAGAGGGTACTGGCAGCTGCAAAGTCGGCCACATAAATTTACAAGTTGTTTAATGCACGGAACCTGGAAGCCACACATGCATAGTCATACTCAAAATGTACAACAACATCCGAACACACATGAACTCAGCAGCAAATGCATATGTACACGACATGATAAATGCTAAATAAATTGATATGTGTACAAGTTGTACAAACGTTAAACTTCGGTGTTTGAGATACATTTAGGATTTGTTACTACGAAAACAGGAATACAAATATAAATATAAATAATTGTCCCTATCCCCTAGATGAGTAATCAAGAACAACGAAGTGTTGAAAATAGCATTATTATATTGTTGAATTTATTAAATAAATAGATGGAAATATACATTATGCTTACTGCAGTTGGCATGCACATGATATGATATCCAACCAAAGTTTATCAAGCCTTGTTTTTACCCAGCCTATAGCGACACAGTCGCCGCCATTACTGGAGACACGGCATTTACTTGACTTCCAAATACAATAAGTTCACTTGTGCCCTTTTGGCACAGACCAAAACCCCATTGTTACTGTAATGCCTTTCAGGTTGTAATTCATTTCTATTAATTACAACCTGTGGTTCATCATAACCCACTGAAGATATCTCACTGAGAGCTTTCATTTGATATACTCATCTTTGTCCAACATGGCACTTACACCACTTTGGCTCCAAGCCTTTGATTGCAGCTTAGGCACAAAGGTAAAAAAAAACTCCAGGGATTTTTCTGAAAACCCAAATAATCATAAAAGAGGAATAAATCCTATGAATAAACATTTCACCTTGAGAAAATGTGTTTCTTGTACACTACCTGCTGTAGTAGTGTGTATGTGTAAAACACATTTTTTCACAATTTACTTTACGTTTTTGTGACGTTTGTAAGATTGTTATGCATTTAACACTTAAAAACAACAACAACAACAACAACAACAACAACAACAACAACTGACCAAACCCCGGGCTTCCTAAGCAACCAACAAAACAAAAAACCTTTAATAAGAAGTAAATGCCACAGGAATTCAGTGAGTGACTTCATTTCCCGGTAGCCATTGCGCTGGGACGACTAAAAAGTATCCCTGAACAGGCTGAAGCTCCCTTTCAGACCAACATATGTTATTTATGCTTAGTTTTATCCGATCCATTTTTGTAAAGAATGCGTAAAAGCCTTCTGTGGGGCTGGTGTTGGAGCATTTCACGTTGTCAGCAGCTTTTCTTTCACTCTATGACACATAATCGGTGTTAGTTTTTCTTTGGCCCCCTCTCCCGTCAAATCCGACGCGGAACTAAACTCACGTCTCAAAAATGTCCGTGGCACGCAGCACCTTCAAACCCGTGAGCCATGTCGTTTTCGACATGGATGGATTATTATTAGGTCTCGAAACGTTCTTTGCGTGTTACACCTCGCAGCGTCGTTCATTTTTCAACGAGGGTGCACCGACGCTAAAACTGCACTGATGCCGAAATTCATTCGTTCACTTTGAGTCCGCAATGCCGCATGGCGGATGGTTGGCATTCGTAACACTGTTAACAGTGTGATCTAGTGGGGAATTCGGCGTACGTCTAAAATAGCTATGTTTACGGTGACGGTGACCCACTTTTGAAAGTTGAGGTTTTACCGACTGAACTTGTTTATTAATCAGCCGATTTAAAGATTTGTATCTACTGACCAGCATTAAAAAAATAGAGCCTATTGCGTTAAATTACCTTATGTTTGAAAAATGTTAGACTTGATACTAAAACACCGTTTGGGTTTTTTGGGGTCTTCTCGGTGAATGGAATACGTCTGGGCTATCTTTAAATCAATATTTAACCGTGATAAAATAACAATTTTAAACGTTAAATCTGACGAAAAGATTAAAGGCTGGAAGAAACTGCACAGTTAGTTTTCAACATTTCGAGAGGTTGAACAGACACTTGTGCTGACATCATTATATCTGGCTTTCCAATACAGTTCAGACATCAACAGCCACTTTGGTCCAGCTTTGATATGATGGATAAGACACAGTTTAACAACAAGATTGGTTCAACTCATTCTATCTTCTTAAACCCTAAATTCACCCTTTATATTTCCCTCATGCAATGTCGTCCACATTGTAGTTACAATATCAAACATACTATGTATTCTGCATGGCCGGATTACCCTAGGATGCTCAATCCCCTTACTCAGAGTGCAAATAAGTCAAAATAAATGTGTGGCTGTGTACCAAATATTCTATTCATACACAATCCTAAATGACATTTAATTGAAAGCCATTCAATTTCTTTTTGTATTTTCTCATTTCAGACACAGAGCGACTGTACACTGTGTCCTTCAAGGAAATATGTGACCGCTTTGGAAAACAGTACACATGGGATGTGAAGTCCTCAGTGATGGGTAAAAAGGCTCTGGATGCTGCACAAATTATTCGGGACACTCTGGAGCTTCCCATGACGGCTGAGGAACTCCTTGTTGAAAGCAGACAAATACAAGAAAGGATCTTTCCCTCTGCCAAACTCTTGCCAGGTATATCGGATTTATCTCACCATTTGACATTCAATGCCATATTTGAGGCCTTAGACAAAATTATACAGAAATATTAAACAATAAATTGCCACTGATTTGTCCTTGGCCCAAGAGCGACATATCATATGTTCTGTTTGTGTACATCTGTATGTTGGGCCAGTGTATGCAGCTATTCAACTGTTGAAACGGTCTTGTGCGTATACAGTCTGAAATATTTTGCTCTGATATTCAGCACTACAGCTGAAGTTAACAATTATTTTCCCATTCATATTATTTTTTAATGTAAAAGTTAAAGAAAAGAAAAGAGAAAAAGATCAAAAACCAATTCAAGTGGGCGTCTTCTTGGGACAGCTTGATTTAGACAAATGTGCAAAGTTTTATAAATATGGCAACACTGTGTGAGTATAGGTCTTTTTAATGAGTTTACCTCATGGTATAACTAGTCAGTCTACTTATCATAAAGGCCTGTTGTTTATATCAATATGAACATTAGAAATTGTTTCAGAAGGAACAGAACATTAACAATTGTGCCCATTTGTGTTACATAAGGATGGGGATTCAGCAGGTGCAGCTGTCTCTCATAATTTAATTCATCAACTGGATTTCATCTTTAGAATGTCATGTCATTTTTGAATGATACTGGAAAGCATTTAATGTGTGCTACTCTACTAATGAAAAAATAAGTGTTCACTATTGAGAACCTCCCGTATTATGCCTGCTGTTACAGATAGGCACCTTTGATCAGGCATTCTCAGTAAGGGAATTTGACATTACATACAGAAAAATGGACATCTGTTTAATTGGTAGCAACATTTTCCTCTAACAGAAGCTGTGTCCCACTTCAGTGGCTGAATTTTCCCAAAGAAATGCAGCTTAGTGGAGGGTTTATTGTGATGCGGTGCTGTCATAGCTAACTACATTACAGGTTTCGATTTATTGTAAGACTGTACCTCACCACTGTAAGACTAGATGGCTGTGAGTTGTAATCAGGTTGTGTCATGCTTTAATTATATTCTCACAGTACATTATTTCATTCACTTTGTGATATGAGACTACCCACATGCTGTCACCTAATTACCAACACTTTTTATTTCACATAAAAGTGTAATCATTTTTATTTATGTAAGCAGAAGTAGTATTTCAAACTGGCAAGGTGGCCCACCTCCACTATCAAACTATGGCCACAGCAAACATGAGGTTGCAATCTTGCTCACACTACTGGTAGTTAAAACAAGTATAATTGCTCCTACAAGAACAACCAGTAAAACTGATTTCAATCTTTTATTGGTCTAGTTTAAGTGATATGCTAACTTGTGACTTACGACAAATTCAAACAATGCATTTGCTGCATTTGGATGAGCCTTTGAAATAGGACAGCTGTGTCAGCCATTTGTGACATATTTAGACTAGATATGTGGTCTATAAGATTTTTAATTGGGATGCAGCTGTAAAGTAAGGTGAAGTGGTAACATTGAGCAGCAATATTTACTGGGTACATGGTAGTGTTGTCACAATACCAGAATTATGACTTGACCCTGACATTGTTTGCCTGCAATGTGAGCAGGTCACCTCGAGAAACATTTTTACTCTAAATAAATAATTTATTCTGCTGAGAATTAAAAATAGTGCATAATGCCAGATAGTTTGCGATGCTGCTAATGTTACTGTCTGCAGGGAACAGCGGATCGCTGCGCAAACACTGCCCTGTTATCTTACCGACTGACTCGCTCTCGCACCTTGACAGCTAATAGGAAATACGTCTTTAAAAAAAAAATTCTTTCTTGAAGTATCGGTACTAATAAAATGAAATATTGGCCTGTTTTTAACAACACGGTATTGTGGTACCTTCTCGGTATCGGTACGCCGTGCGACAATAGTACATAGAGATATGTTCATTGTCCATGTAACTAGTAAGTGAAGAGGGAGAAGTTGTAAGAGTGTGTTCCTTGAGGTAGATTTTATTACAGATTTCATAGCCATCCTTGAAGCTGTGAATTGTAAGTCTGCTCTCTGGTCACCATTGAAATTAAAAAAAAGGAATAAAAATCCATATCAACCAAACCATTGGTCTTTTATACAGTTGATACAAAATTATATATCCCAACTGTCAATTTGCAACATGTCTACCACTAGGTGTGGAGAAACTCGTGCACCATCTGCAGAAACACAACATCCCCATTGCGGTGGCAACCAGCTCCGCCAGTGTGACATACAAGTTGAAGACAAGCCAACACAAAGACTTCTTCAGTCTGTTTGACCACATTGTTCTGGGTGATGATCCCGAGGTGAAGAACGGCAAACCTCAACCTGACTCCTTCCTGGTCTGTGCCAGCAGGTTCAACCCTTCAGCTTCTCCAGAGAAGGTATGCACTACAGATTACAGATGTACCACATTTTAGGTCACATTTGTTCATGAAGGTAATGGTAAAGGTAAAATTGGTGGTCAAATTTCAATGATGTATGAATGCATTTAGAGTCAATGGAAAGCTGTGACTGGAGGTAACTAGATGCAGAATCTGCTGGGCAGATCAAATTGAGGTGAAGATGTTTCCACTTGAGTTAGCTGTTATATCACTATTGAAAGCTAATATAACATATTCACTTGTGTTATAAGATTTAAACTCTAAATCCATTAATGGGATGACATGCAGTAAACAAAGGATGGTTTGATGTGTTAAATGCAGCTCCAAAACACATCACCTTATTGTATGTATGCTACTTTTTTCCTATAAAATGTTATCAGATGTTAGTTTGGAAGCAAAAACTGTATTTTATATTTATTTAGCTGACACTTTTATCCAAAGCGACTTACATGCTTGTATTCAATCATGTGGATAGAACTCCAAAATCATGGAAATACATCAAGTTAATCAATTAATATGTTAAACTGCTTTAAATGCTACATTTAGAAACTTTTTTATTCATTGGCCAAGTCGCAGTCTGAACAGATGAGTCTGTGATGGTAGATGTTTAAGATTCTCTGCTACCCTGATGTCAATGGGGAGCTTGGCCCAGGACAGCCGTTTTTGTGATTTTGTTGAGTGGTAGTCAGGCCCGGTTCTAGACTGCTTTGATTGAGGGCCCGAGAAATTACATTTCCCCCCGCAAGTTAATATTGCAGGGCTCCATTAGCAAAAGTCTAATGGGATTCTTCCTCTGGATTGATGCAGAAAACAAACTCTGTGGCCAACAAAGGCTTGATGACACTTACTGGTAGCCTAACCCTAAGCTAACGAGATCATTTTCACAAATGATCACCACCCATTCAAAAATCTTAATTGCAAGAATCATGGAAGTACATCAATTTCATCAGAGTTTGAGAAGACTCTGATGAAATTGATGTACTTCCATGATTATTCTTGCAATGATTTACAACTTATTTTTCTTTAAAACTGTAAGTGATAACGTGCACTCTTTTGTTATCTAAAATGAAAGCCAAATAATCCAAAAATACATGACCCATACTGTATTTAATTTTAGTATACTTTTCTAGTGTACTCATTTTCTATTGAAATGTGAAGCAACTATTTAATTTGCATTGCCAGTTTTAAAATTGAAACCCACCTTCACCCCCCTTATAGATGGGCAACTTTATCAATGCCCACTTATATATTTAGTTATCTAATAATAAGTGGAATCTAGTCCTAACCCTAGTTGTTGTTGTTATTTGTCTTATTGTCTTCCGTAGCGCTTGCTCTGATGTTTGGGGATAACAGGTATAGGCTGTGACGGTGCTGGGCTGTTCAAGTCATGGTGATCATCAGCCATCGCTGTGTCGCAAAGGGTGTGTGGGGGTGCAGTGCTCGTGCAACTGGGTTGGGGGTGGGGGTCAGAGACGGTGGGTAGGTCGAGTGGAGAAGCAGCACCGTGAGACAACGCCATTGAGCCTAACTGTTTTGACTGCGGCCCCGTAACAGTGGCGTTGCAAGGTTTTACAACCAGAAATCATTGCATGCTGACAGAGAGAGAGAGAGAGAGAGAGAGAGAGAGAGAGAGAGTTTAGAACAGCGAGTGAACCACTGAAAACTGAATATTTATTCAGAGCGAAACGTGCCGCTACCTTGCAGTGTAAAACTATAGTTAGCTAACACTAACACATACGCAGTTAGCTAACGACATCTAGAAGATGACGACAAATGATTGCAAATCAACAATCCCAACAGTTAGCCATATAAATTGAGCCGCAATCTTATAGATTAACTAAGACTAATTCTAAGTCACTGAGTGTGAGGATAGACTAGGCTACTAACCAGAGGATAAGCACCTGGATGGTCATTAAGTCACAGCAAAGTAACTGCTGTTCCTGCTCTACATATCCAGTTTTTATATGGCCGGACCAACCAAACAAATGTAAGAACATGTAAGTTATTTTTATGTGGCATGTTTATGATTGGCCAAAAGGACAAAGAAATTACTTTGAGGTTATTTTGGAATTTTGGGATGCAATGGTGCAATGCCCAGATCCCTATTGTAATGAGGAAGTAGCAAGCTAATTGGTTGTAGTGAAAGCATAATGGACAGGGTGCATGGTTTGACAATGTCCTAGATGTAGGATTGGGTCTGAGCCATTCACAGCATAGTAGGCAAGAACCAGTGTCTTAGTTGAGTGTCAATTGCATAGCGGTGGTAGGAAAGGCCACATGAGTGCAGTGACGTGGTGTGAAGAGACAATTGGAGGGAACCCAGAAGCCTGAGGGCCCCCATTAGTGATGCTAAAAGGTTCAGACAGATTCTCTTCAAGTTACCCTGCAAGTGCAGTCCTTGAGGAAGATTGGGAACAGGGGGAGTGCAGAGCCTGTGACTCCTAGTTTTTGGATGGTGGAGAGGAAAATCTGGTGATTCATCTTGTCAATCGCTGCCGAAAGATCCAGCAGGATGGCGACGGAGGAGCAATAGACTAAATAAGGTGAAAGGAATAGTGTCAAGAGGTCAAATGGTTGGGCCGTGTGAGGTAACCAGGATAAGTACCTCATTGGGAGAGAGTGGTGAAAAAAGAAATTAGTGTAATGCAGTCACAGGTTAGTCCCCCCCCAACAAATGTGAAAGCCTGGAACTAATTTCTCATCTGGCACAGTTTATTCATATCAGAACAGAAGCATTTTCTGCGTCCTTTATGGTGAGTCAGTTTATATAGCAACAGATTTGCCATTGGTCTTCAGGCTCTGAAGACCAATGGCAACCTATACATCCAACCATACAATATATATACATAACATACACACTCTAAAACACTATACCAGTCTCAAAGTCCCCCCCCCCCCCCCCGAGTGCTTGCAATCCCGGTGAGCCTCACTGCACCTTTGCAGTATAAACACATGTACAACACGATCTGGTTTTTGCACGCTTCACCCCACAGCCCTCTAGCAGTCCACATAACATAGTTGATCCATACCGTTTAATGCAGTCTCACTTGCAGCTCTTCAGTGTCCCGCGGGAAAATAGTGTGTTTCTATCAGCACACACTGAGTCAGACAAAGGTGGAGGGGTAGGGCGAGCCTGCAGAGAGGTGAAAGGACATAGAGAGACCAGAGACAAGAACAAAGTAGAGAGGAGAATGTCAATGATAGAGTTGGGAGGCATGAGTGGACTTGGGAGTGGAGTGCTGATAGGACGGATGAGGAAGAAGAGGAGAGAGACAGGGAGTGAAAGTTGTGGCACATGTAGAATAAGTAGGTACACATACCTGTATTCTACAGATATGTAGAATAGAGAGGTTTGAGGGGGGAGAGACTAGGAGAATGGTCAGAGACATGAAGAGGAGCTCCACAGACGTCAATGGTAGAGCAGTTCCTGGTAAATATAAGATCAATGTGAGCAGCTTATTACCTTTAAGAAGATAGAGAAGTGAACAGCTGACTTATTGTCTTTACCGTCTGCATGTTGAAATTCATTGAGAACTACAAGCAGGGGCCCCCCCCATAGGGATGTTCGATAAGAGGATGCGAATTTCCTCTAAGAATTCCCCGAGAGGACCTGGTGAAAACAATGTTTAATTTCACCGGATAAGTAACAGTGTGAAATTCAAAAGCAGGATGAGTGAAGTGTGGAACCAGGTAGAGAGAAAAGAGGTTGAGTGGGTGGAGTAGTTAAGATTAGGGAGGTTATATTAATGCCATCCTTCCTTTTTCTTTTGCTTATGAGGGGCCGGGTCGCCGTGGCCTCAGGCTAAGCATAGTTGTCCAGATGTCCCTCTCTAACCAGCACAGCACTAAACACTGAAACATTTCTAAATAGAGCAAAGTCAAGCAAAGAATTGCCTATTTAAAAAGTTAATATACTTAATATATATATGAATATATAATATATTTAAATTCTGTCTGTCTTGAAGCTAGAAGTTAGCATGCACATGGCATTTTTATATCTATTCTGTTGATTAATGCATGGTCATTGGAATTTTTTCCTATTCACTCTTCTTTCACTGAAAACGAATGAGGCAGAGACACCTGATCTGTGTCAATCCATGTGAGCAACCAACAAATGTGACCAAACTTGTATCAGAAATTAGCAATATATGCTGTTCTGGTGACGTGACACAGCATACTCATTCACCACCTTGTGCTTGAGTAAATA
This sequence comes from Nannoperca australis, assembly GCA_036023655.1. NCBI lineage: Eukaryota > Metazoa > Chordata > Actinopteri > Centrarchiformes > Percichthyidae > Nannoperca > Nannoperca australis. Next base: position 12,703 of record JAVQJD010014328.1, read on the forward strand.
AAAAGCATACTATTGCTGTTCCAAAGAGAAGTGTGCTATAATGGGGAATAAGTACATCATTTGAAAAAACACAATCACAAACAGCAGTGATACTATTCAGTCTAGTGTAATTATCTTTATTAGAGATCATCATAACAATAAACAAAAACGGTTAAAGAGTCTTTAACCCCCCCCCCCCCAAAAGAGCTAACATAGAACTGAATGATAATAAGTACAATCTATGATGCAATGTTGAATGGAGTTGGAAATATGAGAGGAGAGAAACAGACAAAACCTCAACAACAAAATTACAATAATGAGAAAGTTCTGGATTGCCTACTTCTCTCGAATGCATCTTGACCAATCATTGCTGGTGTAAAATGTAAAACTAGCAGCAGCATGGTAATGTCTGTATACTGTTGGTATACTGCTAAATACAGTGAGATTAACCTGGCCGCTTGATTACCATTGTGTGAACTCATCTGGCAACAGCTTGAATGTAAAAGATATTAATTTATCTGTCCTGCACTCAAGCTTTAAGTATTGCACTTACTACAAGTATTAGGATTTGATATTACGTTTCATTGCATTTTTTTGCTTTTTTAACATGGGAAAAACTTGAATTTTACACTTAGAGACTACATCATATATTTTATTAATATATAATATGTGGCGCTACAGTAACTTATATAGTGTGTGTGTGTATATATATTTGTTATTGTAATAAAATTGTGTCGTTTTGGTATTGGAAACAACACATATTTAACTGAATGAACCTGTGTGCCCTTTTTGGGGGTTATTGTATGTCTAATATTGTGAAATTTCCTAAAGTGGAAGTCTTAGGATGGTGTGGCCAGACTATATCTTTAAACTTTAGAATACAAGGTCCAACTTCCACCATATGTGCAAACTGCATACTTTTGTAAACCCTGTGAGTACAGGTGATAAAGCACATGACGTCAAAATCTCACCACAGCCAGATACCCAAAGTTGGCAACCCTGTTCAAAATATATTTGTAAATCGCGTTCAGTAAAGTCCTGGCCATTTATGTCACGCCCTGGCTGATGCCCAGGATGCTCACTCCCACCTACATACAGAGCGCAAGCGTGAGTACAAGCAACAGGATGGTGACTGCAGCTCACTTAATGACCACGAGGTGTCATTAATAACAAGGACTTTCTGAAAACCCCATATAGTACCTTTAAGTGAATCCATTTGCTTTTAGATCACTAGACTCCATATTATCTCACCAAAGTGTAGAAAAGCACAAACGGTCAGTTTTTCCCTGAGGAAGAAATCAGTGAATAGAACTTGTGGAAAACATTCACAATCTTTGCATATACCCGGCCACTATTAGTACAGTATATGTATTGTATCTTGTCGGAGGGACCAATTTACCTGTCAGCTTTTTGCAAGCAAAGTCAAAGCCATTTCATTGTGCTTTTGTATCCCAATATCATCCTACAACAGAGACTGATTGAAGCACTAAAGCTTTGTTCTTATAAGAAGAATAAGAAGCCTATTTACAGTTAAATTATGTTTTTTTCTTTATTTTTTCTTTGCTCCCAAGTCCGTGCAGCTGAAAGAAACGGCATAAAATTATAAACTCATGGCTACATTGGGGAAACCCTGGGTCGACTTATCGAGTGGATAACCAGTGTTGTGTGACATTTTAGCGTAATCTCGATTGTGTTCTGAGAAATGTGTTGGATTGCATCGGAATTTACAGGTGTACCCAATAAAGTGGTCACTTAGTATCTGACTGTATTTGATTATAGATTGAGTTATAGGTCGGGGTTGGTTTAGAGATAATTACACATAACACATTGTTAGGCTTCAAAAACTGGACGCATACAGTAATCTGTTCAGTTACATATTTGAATTTGTGAATTCTTTAATTTAAAATGGCATTTTTTACACAGCATATGAGATGAATAATTGTGTGGTGGTGGCTACGTTGTCCTAATCTGTGCTGCGCACAGCATGGTCCCTCTGGTACCAAAGGTATTTAACACACTGCATAAGAAAGTGTTCATTGAAAATAGAACATGTTTTGCAGCACATAGAGGAGACTTAGAGCTATATGTCAACAGTATGTCAAACAATATTTCTTATATCTAGTTGTACTTGTACTCTAGTTGTGCCTGTATGTCAGCCAATAGCTTTTTATTTGCAGCTAATGTGTTTCATTTGCAGTAATGGAGGCAGGGCCTGATGTCAGCTACTCACTGCACTGACAGACACACACTTCTACTGTGGCACTTTGATCAAAAATGGTGAGCTTTCAGGGTTCATGGGCTGTTGAAGATATATTTTCAGACACTCTGGAAGCCTTTTGCAGTGTTGAGTCAGTTTAAAATAGCTGTCAAATATCTCACTAAAAGACACCAAATAACAGTCTGAGGCCTGACCTACTTTTATGAAAGCACTCACACTGTAGACCACATGCAAAAAATGGTAGCTTTAGTGTCTTTAGGAAAATAAGGTGTGTGATGCACACTTCAATTCAGTTTTATTTATATAGGGGCATATCATAACAAAGTTATCTCAGGGCACTTTTTTGTATAGCGCAGGTCTAGACCGAGTCTTTATATTTACAGAGACCCAACAATTCCCACCATGAGCAAGGACTAGGTGACGGTAGTCGGTGGCTCAGGTAGAAACCTTGAGCAGAACCAGGCTCTAGGTGGGTCGGGGGACACGAGAGAAGCACAGTTCGAACAAAAGGTTCAAGCCTTTCACATTCAGAGAAACAATGAAAAACTGTTTCTG